>JANFAB010000114.1:0-184735 GCA_024613165.1 Pisolithus albus
CGGTCACTCGTATTTCCCGAATCCGATAACCGCAAATGGACCATCATGGCCGTCTTCGAGTACGTGGCCCATCTCTCTTCTTTTTACCGTTACTAACACCTGCGCTCTAGTCTACTGTTCGGAAAATGGGATTTGCTTGGTGAGAAGACGCTGAAGATCATCAAGGAGTGATCATTTGTAGTTCGGTCGCCCCACATTTGTAATGGACCTGAGAGACTCCCATTTTGGTCCGGACGGGGTGCACCTCATGCGGGGAAATTTAAAGCGTTGATTGGTGACACCCGGCGAAGCATGTGCTTGTTTACATATAACATGTCCGTTTTACTCTACAATCATACTTATGTAACTTGCAACAATTTTCATGTAGATGCACACCTCTCACCTAACCAGGCTCCTTCCCAGTGACTTCCTTCAAGTGTGAGGCTACATACTAGGCCCATCAGTGAGCTGGGAATTGTTATGATATGTACTCTTTTTCCCTTCTGTCCCTTTCTTTTTTGTCTTATCTAATCTCCCTTTATCTTATCTTGGGATCTTATCTAGTCTTATCTCTTCTCTTATCTATGGACTCACCTGGACCTTGTGTTAAGTCCGGGCCTACTCCGACGATCTCTGACGCTCACAGAGGCCAGGGGATGGGTATGAAGGTAGACCGACGTTGACCAAGGGTTGGCCAACACGGGCCGACAGAGAGCGACGATGGCCGAAGGGTGGCCAACGGTTGCGACGGAGGTTCGGGAGAGGGCGTCGGGTTCAGCTCGTGCGCTGCCCCCTTGTACGAGCCCAGCCCTCGGATTTCATAGACAGAGGAGAGTCGGTACGAGGCCGGTCGAAGACCGCAGAGTGGGAACTAAGTTGATATTCGTACTGAGGGACTCTGCCTAAGTACATCAGGATTATATACGGTACATGTGCCATTGAGGCGGTACAGTATTGGAAGGACAGAACTGACATACGGCCTACAGGGTATCATAAATTTTCCAGGGGGACAGACGTCAGAAAACTTCATGTAGAATGTAAGTCAAGCAGCGGAGGAGCACCTGGGTGACACCATAAGCTAACATTACTATCATAAGTATCGCTATGTGACAAGCATGATAACTATCATGAGTTACTGCCAAAACTGCATACCGGCGATATTACCAGTAATACCAGAGGGACTTAGTGCGAGAAATTTGCAGGTCACCTGCCAAAATGGGAAGGCCGGTCGCGCCCCACCTCGCACACGGGCAAGCAACCGTCGAGGGCCTGGTGATGTCAGCTGTCACACCCCGTCGGCACGTCGGCTCCCTCGGCATGCCACGTCGTGGTTCCCCTCGTCGCCCGATATGGGCAACGCTGGGGGGCGACATGCGATCGAGTCACGTCAACCCCGATCCAGTTACGAAGGGAAGGCCCTAGGGACCCCCGATCGTTATCCGTCGCCCTACGGCGATGAAGAGAGACTCGGAAGTGCGCGTAAAATGTAAAATAATTCGCCCTTCGGGCACCCGTACGTATGGTGTATCTACCCTACATCTAGATGTCGGTTCGTGTTTCTTCCGAAGAATCTCGTCTTCGTCTTCATCGTGTTGTCAAGGATTCTCGGGCACACAAAAACACTGAATTGAATGTCGGAACGAAACAGGATTGTGTAGGCTACCCCCCTAGAACCACTGCGTAGTAGAAATCGGAGAAATCGGATCTGCATACACGAGGAAGAGAAAAGCGGGCGACGGATGTCACAAAGGCCTGGAGACACAAGAACCGGGTGACACGGCATTACCTCGAAAAGAAAAAGAAAAATAAAGAAGAGAAAAACAAACGAACGAACGAGAGGCAAAGCGAGAGCGAGATTAAGGACGAAGACGTCGAGATGTCGAGACGATGTCGTCTCACGCAATACTCGTGTGGGAGGGCGAGGATCGCTGCTCGTTTGCGAGGTGGCTGCGGCGCGCTCCATCCTCAGGATGCTGCTTGCATGCGTCCAAGACTGCCTTGAGCAGTTTGGTGTGTCCTTGGCTGGCAGCACTCCCGTAGGCCTCGAGGAAAGCCTCCTCGTTCCCCTGGAACCTGGGGATGAACAGTCAGGTGCTGAGAATTAGCAAGGCAGGTGCCAGTGCGACTTACTCGTCGAGGAACTCGGTCGCGATGACGCTTCGCTGGTAGTACCTGGTATTGAATTGCTGCCCGAGCGGTCCGTTGTGGTAATGGTGGGGCCAGTCCTTCAAGGGAAGGGTGAGGCCGAGGCGCGGCTCGCCTTCTGTCCAGTGGCGCACGATGTCCTTCCAGGAGTCGGATTTTGGTGTCCGCGTCCTATCTGCATGTAAGACGGGCACGTTGGGGATGAGTAATCCCCTGGGAATGTTGTAGGGATGGCCACCGATCCTCTGGCATCTGACGCACTGCGAAGGAACGCTCATCGACACGTTCGATGGTTGGACGGGTTGCGGGATCGTGAATCGCGTCGGTGTAGGGAGGGCATCCTCCCTACCATGGTAAATAATATATTTCTTTGTTTTCATCTTAGTTTCTGTTTCTATTCTTTTACTTTACCTTTTTTTACTTAGTGTTTGGACGAGTTTGGCTTATGTAAGCCAGACTCGTACTTAGCATGTACTGTACTTACTTAGAAGAATAACAGCCGCATTACCAGAGACGAAGAGACGGAATTCCACGCCCGAGAGCCTCGGAATATTACTTCTCCTCTATCAGACAGCCGTTAGACGTTATCTCGACTTTGTTTGGGTTTCGGGGCGCGTTTCCAGTCTATTCTTTCTGCTCTTTGACTCCCTACCAAGCAACTCCAGTCCCCTTGGGTCGAACTGACCTCACTCATCACCCCAGGAGACCTCAGGTAAACCCCTAGGCCTCCCATCTACCATCTCTTCATCGGTCGTGAACTGACGGTGGCTGGGACTGGGTGCGACAGCCCGTGTGACTGGGGGACTGGAATGGACCACAGGGTTGGAGATGACGAGGCAGGGGGCTGCACAGATGAACATTGGTGCGCTGGGATGGAGTTAGTTGGTGGTTGGTCACTTTGTATGGCAGGACTCAAGTTCCCAATGAAACAAACGGACTCACTGGAGGCCGCCAAGTCACTGATACCTGGACAGGGCGCGGCTTCGGATCCTGAACGTACGGACGTCGACGTCAAGGCCATCGTGACCAAGTTGCTCATGCGGTTGAGCTGCTGGCGGATTTCCTGTACGTCCACTGACATCGCCGCTTGTGAGGAACGGACCTCTTTGACGGTCATGTGCAGTGCGGACACGCCTGCAGTTAGTGACGCATGGGTGGCCTGGAGGGCCTCGGTGGATGCTGGTCGGACCAGGGCGGCTTCACCTGCAAATGAACGGTCGCCTTCGCATGAGACTGGTCACAGAGCATCACTATGGTCGTTCTCGTAACAATGAAGTTCGTCGAGGAGGTAACGCATCAGAGTGTCGCGCTACACGGTACATGGTGGTGTGGAGCAAACGGTGGCGGCGTCAGTTTCATGTACTTGCACACCCAGATAGGAAGGTGTGCTACTCACATGCTCACCTTCTGCCCACCCACCCCACCATTGGACACGTGCAAGCGTCCATTGCTGACCTACCGGAGCAAACATGAATCGGTATTGTGCCCCGCCGCGACGGTAACAGTGCATTGAGAAGGTCCCAGGAATCCGAGCACCCACAACTGCTTCGTTGATCCATGCCTGAACCGTGTCATGGGAAAGCGGCTCGCCCGGCTGTAACACCCCATTTGCACCAATGGCAGGGAACAGGAAGTCCTCCTCGGACATTGGCCGGCCGAGATGGGTGAATTTGACCCACTTCATCCAGAATATGAGACGTAGGAACGCATCGCAAGCACTGCCCATATCCGGGCACGGGTAAATCCTGTAGCGGTTACCTGGTAAGTGCCAACAAAAGGGGAACGAGTCAGCGCGGTGCGTCTCGCTTTGTCAGGATGAAGACGTGGATGGACGAACTTCGTAAGTCAATTTCCCTCATTCCCTTATCCAACTTCCTCTGCCATCCCTTTCGATTCGTCAGGTGGATCTCAAAGTAGACATTGAGGTCATTTATGGTGAGTGACCGTTCACCACCTTGCAGATATTTCATGAACACCTTGTCTATGATTATCTTGTCTAGGTTGACATCCTATCATAACACGGTTCCCGAGTTCAGGGGGGTCAAAGTCCGAAGGTCCGGAGGGGGGTTACATCGGAGTTTGAAAGGGAGTTGAGTCGGAGTTAGGCACTGGGGATCCGGGGTACACATGTTATCTGAGGGGGGTGGTCATACGATGGGGAGACACTACCCATTGGCCTCAGCTTATGTGCTGTGCCCTTGGACAAGTCTGGGTATGCCTAGGGGGTCAAAGTCCTGAGGCTCGGAGTGCCGAGTTGGCAACCCGGAGTTAGGGGATTCAGGATTAGGAGAGGAGAGATGAGGGGACTCGGGTGTTATATCGTCGACTACCAGACTGGAGACTACAGCACAGAACAGGGTAGGTATTTATACTAGAAGTCCGGAATGGAGACTACCGGAGTTCCGGAAGTCTTGGTAACCATACTGTAGGCTGTACGACTATTGGTAAGGGAATGACTAAGCGAAGCGGAGTTCAGGAGACCGGTCTACCGGTGGCAGACACAGGCCTGACAAACCTGAGGCAGTACCGGAGCAAAGGAGTGAGTCCATGTGCTAACTAAAAGGAGAACAAAGGCATGGGCCGATGTTCCGGAGTCAGAGTGTCGGACCGGAGTTTATACTACTACCTTCGGAGTTCATTGACTACCGGAGTTTGTACTTCTATCTTCTGTAGGTCAATGACTACCGGAGTTTTGGTATTATCAACGGCCTAGTATGCATGGATATGACACATCCCCGCGCTTCAACTTAACGAGCTCATAGTTCCTATCAAAACCTGCTGTGTGAGAACCGCCGTTGAAAGTGCAGGTGAAAAGTGTGCATGCACCCGGTACTGACCTTGTCCACAGCGTGAATGCTGTTGCACCGCAGGCCAGGTGTTGCAGGTGCCGCTGTAAAGTTTGTTGAAGGAATGTCAGGGGAGATGCCAATAGGTCTCCCGTTGGAAAGAGGTAGGTCAGTTCGACCCAAGGGGGCTAGAGTGCCTGGTAGGGTGGTCAGAGAGTGGGGAAAACAGCCAAAACGCGCCCAGTAAGTCCAAAAGTATGTTGAGAATCGTCTAAAGAGCGTCTGGGGGTGGAGAAATAATATTCCGAGCCCTCGGTCTCGGAATTCCGTCTGTTACTCGTCTCTCAAATGCGTCTGTTATTGTTCTTAGTATGTACCACACATCTCTAAGTGCGAGTCCTAGCTTATGTAAGCCAAAAATGCGGACAAATACTAAGTAAAAGAAAGTAGCAAGGTAAAGAGAAAAACAAAAACACAAGTAGAAAGGCTGGAATATAACAAATACCCTAGTAGGGAGGATACTCTCCCTACATCCGAGGGTGGCTTTAAATACTGACTGTCCCCAGTCAACACATACCAAGATATCTCATAAAGTGAGGGGAGGGGTATCATCCTCTAAACAAAACTCTAGGTAGAAACTCAAAAATGCGGATTCGAAATGAAAGAGACCATGAAAAAGCAACAAAAACCACTACTCAACTGACGGAGGGGCAGCTCGAAGGTAAACCGAAGGTCTTTGAAGGCAGAAGGTGGCTCGAAGCAGTCTCGAAGGGGGTTCGAGGGCCTCTCGAAGGTCTCAAAGGCGACTCGAAGGGGAGACAACCTACTGCTGAGCAAGAGCCTGCACCAGAGCCTGCACGAGTGGGAGCCAGAGCGACGGCGAAGGGGATTGAGGGTGTGCGAGGGACTGGCTTCGAAGCTGGGGGCTCCTCGAGCATAGCGGGGATCGAAGGCGAGACATACCTCGAGGCTCGACAGGCCTCGGAATGCGACTTGGGGGAGGGGAGCGACTCGAGGGGACAGGAGAGGGGGAAGGGGACCTTCGAGAGGCTCTAACTGGTCTCGGGATTCGACTTGGGCTCACCTCGAGGGCTCGAGGCTTCCTATCGAGGGTCTTGGAGGCGCTCGAAGGGGCCTGGCTTACTTTCGAAGGGGACTGGCTCACCCTCGAAGGGGGGTGACTCACTCTCGAACTCGAAGTGTGCTCGGCAGTAGGCTTGGGGTCGACTCGAAGGGATGAGGTGGGTTGGAATGACTTCGAACTCGAAGGAGGGGGTGGTACCTGGTCAACGACACTTCCTGGGCCTCGAGCAAGGGCCCAGAAGTCCAACTGAGCTTGTAGAGTGCGCCCAAGAGCCTCCTGAGGGATCTCCTCACCTGTAGGTAGCACGACTCGACCTCGAACCAATCTACACCTCCCGGCTGCTAGATATGAAGTACAGACCTTGCACTTTGCTCGAATGTGCCCTTCACGACCACAGAAGAAGCACAAAGAAAACCTTCGAGGCTGTACTCGATGCCTCGATGCCTCTCGAAGGTGAGGGGATGGCTCACTCGAACCTGCATACCCTCGAAGGGGTGACAACCCACTTGACGCTCTTGAACGTGACTCGAACGAGGCAGGGGAAGGCTTCGACATCGAAGTCGAGGCTTCTCGAAGTAAAAATGAACTTCCCTGGGGTAACTCGAGATGCGAGGGGCACTTCGAATGAGTCTCGAGACGAGGGGAGGGCTTCGAGAGGGGTCTCGAGGGTATTTCGAGGTGAGGGGAGATGTTCGAAGGGGCAACTGAAGACTCATGGGGTCGAAGATACTGATTCGAGGGCAAGCCGAGACCACGAGATGGTTGCAAACATGGGTGTCGATCTTCTCTCGAGCTATGAAGCTGGTTCAAGGGCGAGTCACCAGCCTGCCTGTGCGAGGCACACCAACCTGGAGGAACAGGGTGCCTCGAGCCTGCATGAGTGACTTCGAGAGGGGATGAGCTGCTCGAAGCGAGCCCAGGTGAGTGAGGGTGATACTTTGAAGTTCGAGGGGCGACCTCGAAGGGGGAATGTGAAGTGGGCTTCATGCTCGAGCTTCCCTGGGAGTGTCTTCTAGAATAAGACCGAGAGCACTCCTGCACAGGGGCACTCGACTGGTAGGTGATCGAGGGCGAGGACGAGGGGGTCCTCGAAACGTCGCTCGAAGTTTGATAGACCCAAGTATAACCTGGAAGGGGATCATACCATACTCCCTTTTCTGTCTCGTCTCGAATAAATGGTCCCTTATATGACAAACCACCTGAGAGGGTGTCAGAGCGAGGCTGAGGGCTGCTCGAGACTCGCATGTAACCTGAAAATGCTCGAGGGCTGCTGACTTTGCCTCGAGACCTTCGATACCTATTTTCCATCCTGAGAAATGACTCCACGACTGAAAACGAATCTATATTTCACAATGAACCAACTATGGGTGATAGTAGAGCACAGAACGAGCCACAGACACCCTCGTGTCTGTGAATAGCCTCAAAGGGGAAAACGAAGGGTGGGGTCGCCTCGATGCGACCTCGAACGTCTAAGGAGAGGGTGGGGGTGTCTCGGATATTCGTCTCGAAGTGGTTTCGACCACTGAAAACCGAAATAGTCACCGCTGTGTGACTCGAACGCTCGATACTCAAATTGCAGCCTCGCTCGACTGCCAAAAAATGCGCAAGGAAATTGATAGATATCGTCTGTATTACGTCTGTAAATGAATGCGGGTGTGTCTAACGATTGACTGTCTCGAATACATCTCGAAAGGGCTCAGGGTTCGTCTGGGGGTCTTGAAGCATCTGGGATCTCAAAGGGACTGGGGAGGTCTCGAAGGGGCTGTCAACTGACTCTAAGAGGTGGGGAGGGGATTCCTACGGCTCGAAACAGCACGAAAACGCGTGTGGTGGGGCCAGGGAGCTCAGCTGTGGCAAGGGGGGGAGGACAGCAGTGCGTCGGAGGAGAACCGATGGGCCAAATGGTACGAAACCTCAGGAAGCGATGGAAGGGACCTATAGGAACTGGGAGAACGAGGAGTTACGAAAATCTGTGCACCCAATCCTGAAATATTTGCAAAACCGTCTAATACAACCTTTCAGCACGAAATTCGCAATATCTCCAGAAGTAGTGATGTAGATGCGACAAAAAAGGCACCTTCCGGAAGCTCTCGGCAGGCTCTACTATACCTGAAGTTTGCGAGAGGAGAAGCGCGACGGTTCTCGAGAAAACGCGTGTGTAGCTGGGAGGGTGGGGAAACAGTAGCGCGTTGCTGGACAATCGCTAGGCCGAGCACCACGAAACTCGGGGACGTCGTAGAGGGAGTCTGGGGGCGCTGGGAGATCGAAGAAATGAGAGAATTGGTGCACCCAATCCCGAGCTATGCCAAAATCTGTCCTACAGAGTCTTTCTCCACAAAATGCGCGATATCTCCGGAACCACGAAAGCGTACGCGTCGAAAAAGGTATCTTCCGAAAGGGCTCGTCGAGTAGAACCAGGATCTCGAAAAGCGAGAGGTTTGGCGCGTTGGATCTCGAGATATCGCGTGTGCGAGGTCGAGGGTAGGAGGGGAAGGGGGTTACCAAGCAACACAGCCCCCTTGCGGTGGGCTCCAGATGTAAAGTTTGTTGAAGGAATGTCAGGGGAGATGCCAATAGGTCTCCCGTTGGAAAGAGGTAGGTCAGTTCGACCCAAGGGGGCTAGAGTGCCTGGTAGGGTGGTCAGAGAGTGGGGAAAACAGCCAAAACGCGCCCAGTAAGTCCAAAAGTATGTCGAGAATCGTCTAAAGAGCGTCTGGGGGTGGAGAAATAATATTCCGAGCCCTCGGTCTCGGAATTCCGTCTGTTACTCGTCTCTCAAATGCGTCTGTTATTGTTCTTAGTATGTACCACACATCTCTAAGTGCGAGTCCTAGCTTATGTAAGCCAAAAATGCGGACAAATACTAAGTAAAAGAAAGTAGCAAGGTAAAGAGAAAAACAAAAACACAAGTAGAAAGGCTGAAATATAACAAATACCCTAGTAGGGAGGATACTCTCCCTACACCGCGTGATTGTCAGCTTCATGCTCTTGCTCAAGAACTCGCCAGGTGGCGGCACCCGACATCCCATCATTGCGAGACGAAGATACTGGAACGGGACGTCGAGCGGACACTGAGATGCTGACCAGGTGAGTATCCTATCCATATACTCCTTTTTCATGGCGCCCGAGTGCGTCCGCTCAGCCCCATCAGAACTGAGTTTATGTCTGATAGACGCTATGATGTCATTGACCTCTGCAGAGAGCACAGGGTTACCCTCCCACCGGTGCCGTGCATCATTGTGATGCCAGCTCCCACGGAATGTCGCGCCGTCACTGCCAGGAGGGAAGGTGCGTCATGGGGTATATTAGTCAATGAGCCCACGAGGTAACATGCCGCACCTTTCGTCCCACAGCATCTTAAACGCCGCTCGAACACCGTCAACTGTACTTTGACTGCAGTTCTCCTGAAAGCCTCTCCATGAAAGGTACAGTGCAAGCGCTTTGTCCGAGCATTGATTCGGCACACGCTCAAACGCATTCTTGAATCCCTGGTCGCTGTAGATCTCCGATTCATGTTCGGTGTGAGCCAGAATTTGTGGTGCCCCCTCCAGTGGAAAGTGTCCCTGCAACCACGAACGTGCTTGGCGGACATGCCTCGAGTATGTCTCCCTTGTCTTTGCTGCCCAAAGGTGAGTCTGTTTCCCCGCTTCCTTGATCTGATGGACAACATGCAGGCTGGGCTGCTCCTTTGCAGTAGACGCCCTTGCCCCTCTCTTGGGCTTTTTGGAAGGTCTGGACGGGGCAGCGCACTCGGTAGTCAGCATGCCCAGTTCCTCCATCGCAACCCCTGGGTTCTCTCTCAAGCAAGCAGGTGTGGATGGTGCAGAAGTCACAAGCAGGAGTGTCACTGCTAAATCACAGTCGGCTACATTTATTTCGTTTGGATTTAATACATTCAGTACAGATTTTTATACAGTAGCGAAGTATTCAGACGAATCAGACGAAGCATACAAAACTGACACATGCATATACTACCAGTGCAGTAGACCTAGGATCAACTATGAACACAGTATAAATTTCTGTGGTTGCGCGACTGCCAAGTCCTGCTGCTGCGCCCTTACAAAATGTGCTGGGGTGACATCGAAGGGAAGGGGAGGAAGTCAATACCATGGGGAAGGAGCAGCTTCGTGAAGTATCTCGGTGATGTGGCGTTCGCAGGGGAAAGCACTCCAGCAGCATGCAACGTTTCCGGTTTGGATTCGTCAGGTGTCTCGTCGCCAGCATCCCGATCTTCGTCCAAGATGGACGCTAGACTTTCCAGGGGGTGGTTCAAGTTGACACTGTCAGTCTCTAAGACCCACTCCCTCTTTGTTTTGATGCCCCCCTCATCGTTGAAGAGCATGGTAGGTGTTTCGTCGCTGGCATGCGGATCTTCGTCCAAGATGGACATTAGCTTTTCCAGCGGTGGTTCAAGTTGACACCGTCAGTCTCTAAGGGCCACTCCCTCTTAGTTTTGATGTCCCCCTCAGTGTTGACATGCACCTTACCGTGCTCTTCGACCGTACTCCTATTTTCATTTCCACCACCTAACATGCGAGACTGAGGGTCTATCATTACGACTGACAAGAACAAGGTTCTCATGCTGCAGTACGTACCAGAGCGTGATATTTTTGCTGGATACACCGACGTGACGGGAGGCATTCTTGGGTAGTTGGCTTGCAAATAGCTTGTTTAGCAGGAGTGCCGCATGTCTCTCCTAGATTTGGGGGATCGGTTGGACTTTGTCTTGATCTCACCGAAGGCCCACTCAAACATTTTTCGTTTGAGGTGGAACTCTTCCGACCATGGTGGATGGCAAGAGTGACCTGTACGTGCAACGAGTAAGGTCATCGAAGCATACACCAGCCCTCCCATACATACCAAGTTTGTTGTCGCCAAATGTTGTCACTGAGTTACATCGAAGGTATACACTGGTTTGAGGTCGCTAGGCTTGTGACGGTTGATGTGGAAGATTTGAACAGCATTTTGAATGATACGGCGCCGATGGTTCGAGGTCGCTAGGCTTGCAGCAGTCGATGTGGAAGATTTGAACGGCATCTTGAACGATACGACATCGATTGACAGGTAGCATTGGTTCGAGGTCGCTAGACTTGCGACGGTCGATGTGGAAGATTTGAACGGCATTCTGAGTGATACGGCGCTGATGGTTCGAGGTCGCTAAACTTGCGACGGTCAATGTGGAAGATTTGAACGGCAATTTGAATGATACGACACCGATTGACAGGTAACCTGGTGGGGAGTAAGGTTGTCTGCATGAGGGAAAATAGATGTCTGGAACTCATGACGATCCCGTACAAGAAGAGTATATTCTCCGACCAACTTCACTTAGAAAGTATGTCGGTTCAAGGCTTGCGACGGTCGATGTGGAAGATATGAACGGCATTCTGAATGATACGGTGCCGATGGTTCGAGGTCGCTAGGCTTGCGGCAGTCGATGTGGAAGATTTGAACAGCATTCTGAATGATACGACATCGAAGCGTTGGCTCGAGGTCGCTAGGCTTGCGACGGTCGATGTGGAAGATTCGTTCTGGTCAGGAGTAAGGCATGGTTTCAAGCCCGGGGGGGATGTTGGAAATATCAGCGCCGCTGTTCGAGTATGTGAGTACACACGGGTAAAGGTCAACACCAGGGATGTACACCACCCACCTTCAGGTTGACACTATTGGTCTCTGGGGCCTGTTCTTCGAGTTGGCGCTCCCCTGGGTAGATGGGCAGTAGGCAACTGTGTGAAATACAACAGAGACGACTGTGATGCAACCCTGGGCGACATGACGTGAGGAAGATATGTGGTATGTCCTGGGAGGACATACGCTGCACGGGGATTGTACGGTTTGATCTGGTTGGCGACTGTGATGCAACCCTGGGCGACATGACGTGAGGAAGATATGTGGTATGTCCTGGGAGGACATACGTTGCACGGGGATTTTATGGTTTGATCTGGTTGGCGACTGTGATGCAACCCTGGGTGACATGACGTGAGGAAGATATGTGGTATGTCCTGGGAGGACATATGTCGCACGGGGATTTTACAGTTTGATCTGGTTGGCAGAATTTTCAGTGCAGTCAAAACTTTCCGAGTAGCGCTGTAGAAATGGTAGATGGAGGCCTGAGGGTTTACCTGAGGTCTCCTGGGGTGACGAGAGAGGTCAGTTCGACCTGAGGGGGCTAGAGGTGCTTGGTAGGGAGTCAGAGAGCAGGGAAAAGACTAAAACGCGCCCTATCAGTCCCAGGAATGGCTGAGATAATGTCTAGAGGGTGTCTGATAAAGGAGGAATGATCTTCCGAAGTCTTCGGGCTTGGATTTCCATCCTCTCGTCTATAGTGGCTCGTCTTGTTATTTTCTAAGTAAGTACAAGCTACTCGAAGTCGTGAGTGGCTTACATAAGCCACAACACGACCACACATTACTCGAAAATACTAAATAAAAAGTAGAAGAAAAATATAGTAACAAAAGTAAGGTAGAAACAATGAAATAAAGAAAATCACCTAGTAGGGAGATTGCTCTCCCTACAGCGCTCACCCATTGACCATGCAGTACTCTGCAGCGGATCGATGTTGCTAGGGTCGCAGCGGTTGACATGAAAAATTTGAATAAAATTCTGAAAAATATGATACAATTTGAAAGGTGCATAGAGGGAGGGGGGGAGGCGAGATCGTCTGCAAGCATTTTTTCATCAGGCTTCGCTTGCAGCTCCAGGGGACTCTCTCCAGACAGACAGCTGTCTGTGGGATATTGTTGTTCCCCCTCGAGTGTTCCTGCATGAATATTGGCATTACACGACTGGATAATGGCATTGTAAGGGACGAAGCAGGCAGTACATAAGACACCTTACTCATGAACCCATTCAACACTAAAAAATTGCGTGAGGATGCTAGTCCATGGGGTCGCAGACTCCAGTGCTGATGTGCCCACTGCCCAACGAGTCAACCGCCCTAGCTGTTGGAGACAGCACAGCAACATTAATGATGGAGTCAGATGACTGACCCCTTGCATCCTCATCCTCAAACCCTACACAAGACGACTGGGAGGATAGATGGGGAAAGTCTTGCACTAAATCCAGCCGCGAGTATTCCAGTACGATGGCCGGGATCTCCAATTCATAGAATAAGTCAGTTGTACCGTCCTCACCCAGTAGTGACATATGCACATCAGGCGATGCGTCCACATCCAGCGGCAGTGTGAGGAGCTGAGTTGGAAAAGAGATCTTGTACATGGGCAACAACCCGTCATCAGAATAGCTCGTGACCCGAAGGCCATGTCGCAACTGCCCGCCGTCGATGTTGCCTGGTAGCTGTACGTGGTGAGAAATAAGTGGTCAGACAATATTTTTTGTATGAATGTGTAGCTCACCTGCAGAAGAGCACGCATAGCCGTACCAGCGAGGGCATCCATCAGCTCGGACTGGATGATACTTGGTGACCAGGAGAGGCATTGCAGGCAAAACATTGCCAGAGAGTGGAGATCAGGCTGCCGAGAAGTCGTCGTGATCGCTGGGGAACGTCCATCCAACCAGGAGGTGAGCGGCAACAAGTACATTGCCAAGACGGTAGGGTCAGGGAATTCGGTGCGTTCCTCCTTGATGATGTGTGCAACCTCGTGGTGCTTACCGCCTAAAAGTCTCCGGGGATCGGTTTTTAGCACCTCACAGACGTCGTCACGCCACTTAGTGACAAAGTCCATAAACTCAACAAATGGGAACGAGATGGCGGCCTCCAAAAGGCTCCTGCCAAAGCCATAATAAGCAAGCCGACGGGCGACCTCCACACTGCACCAGCTGCCGTTAGCCTATTGGTTAGATGAGAATAACCTTGAGAGCGCTGACAGAGGGCTTACATTGTTGTCTGCACCACTCATAAGCATGACCAGGAGGAGGTCCCCCCATTCGAGGGACGCATCCTTTTCTATAGCATCTGGGGTGTAGATGTACACGTCTTCATACCTGCCAATATTTGGGGCGCTACCGTTTCACAGGTAAGTAAGACAGTAGTGTCAGCTACAACCCGTCAAACCTACCTGCGGATGATACACGTTGCACTGAACAATAGGGCATCGTTATATGGTGTCGCCACGGCATCAATGAGGCCAAGCGACTGGAGACAGGCCAGTTCTGCCTCTGCTTCTCCCGGAGCCTGGCAAGCAAGCTCTGTTAGACTCCACGAACGTTCATGTGCCCACAGCCAGTGTGAACGACTTACCACATGCCAGTTGAATCCAAACACTGTCAAAAGTTCTTGAAAGCGTTGGGAAAGGAGACGTGGAGCGGACAACGATGGGACATCTTTACTACACTTTTGGTAATACACATCTACACTACACTTTGGTAATCAAAACACTAATCAACACTACACTTATTTGGTAGTCAAAAATGCGCCACATCACTACACTTTTGGTAATAGAAATCTACACTACACTTTGCTAATCAAACATTACAAAACACTACACTTATTTGGTAGTCAAAATTTACTACACTTTTGGTAATACACATCTACATCACACTTTGCTAATCAAACACTACAAAACACTACACTTATTTGGTAGTCAAAAATGTGCCACATCACTACACTTTTGGTAATACAATTGTACACTACACCTTACTAATCAAACACTACACTCATTAGGTAGTCAAAAAAGCGGACTTTACTACAGTTTTGCTAATCAATAGTCTACACAACACTCTGCTAATCAATTACTAATCAACACTACACTTATTTGGTAGTCAAAAATGCGGACTTTACTACACTTTTGCTAATCAACAAACTACTCTCATTAGGTAATCAAAAATGCGCCACAACACTACACTTTTGGTAATAAAATGTACACTACACTACACTAATTGTATTTTGCCTCTATCTCAGTCATTTTTGCAGGTATGGATGAGATAAGCATACCTCTGGGAACCTCTAGTCAGGCATTACAACTTTCATTATGATATATTTGAAATTAATTTTTTGAAGACATCAATTTTTTTTGTATTTTGCATTTTTCTCACCCATTTTTGGGCATATCAATGAGATAAGCATATTCCCATGATCCTGTGATCCAACTCTACAACTTTTGTTATGACATCATCACTGTACAGCCACTTTCTATTTTTGGCAATCTGTGACCTTAACTCAAATTTGCAAATATCTCACCCAAAAATGGAGATATTGCTGAGGTAATTATATTCCCATGGTCCTGTGATCATGGGCTACAACTTTTGTTCTCACTGTGGCTGTGCACCTGGGGGTTCTGGAGGGTCCAGGAGGGTCTGGGAGGTCTGTCAAAGGTCTGGGGAGTCTGGAAAGCCAACAGGCCAAAAGTGCTGGTTTGCTGATGCTCTTGAGCTGCGGGCAGTCTGGTCCATCAAAAATGAAGTAGGCATGGAGGAGGAATTGGGATAAAGCTGAGAGACGACGGAATATGATCTTCATTTCGTGGGACTGTCCTGTACCAGCACAGCGCCATGAAAAAACGTTCACTAGTGAGTACATCCATGCGCTAGCAGCACAGTTACAATGAATCAGATATAGACAGTACACAGGTAGCCGGTTCACTTACCTGGCATTAAACCCCACAGTGAGGAGTTGGCCACCCGCTTGCTTGCCAGACGGGTCAAAGCTCTCAGCACCCAACTCACCCAGTGAACTGCGTCTTGCTGCAGGTGCAAGGATCTAATAATGGTCTCAGTCTAGTCGTTCCAATGGAATATAGAACAGAAGGGGGGATGTGAAACACTGACCGGCCATAGTTGACGTACTCTCATGGCTCTCGAGGGTCGTGGCTGACTTGCAAGGAAAAAGTCGGGGAGGGTAGAACAGCAACGGGATGTTTGTCAGTTGAAAAACCGAAGGCCAACGCCTCGCTTACTAAGACAGCGTCGACCACTTGCCAATTTCATGTTGCAACGAGTGAAGTCAGTGAATGAGAGGTGCTCGACGCGAGAGTGGACTGACCTGATGCGAGAATGGATGTACTCGATGCGAGGATGGGCGAGAATGGATGTACTCAGTGCGAGAGTGGACATGCTTGCTGCACGAGCGCCTGAACCTCTGAATGGAATGGCATTTGCCAAGTCATCTGGGAATCGATCCGCTAGGTGAACACTTGGACGACCACTGGTAGTTACTCACTGGCAATGGCCACAGCACGGCAGCAACCAACAGCGAAGGACGGGGGGGAAGGAAGACAGATGGATGGATGGATGGACAGAGAGGGGAATGACTCTCAGACTTATCGGATGACACGCTGATGGGGGGTGGTTAATGGCTATGCAATTATGTCAGTTTATTCCGGAATGATCCCCTCGAGGGTGCAGACCGGTTCGAGCTGTAGTAAAGTCAGGCAAGCAATTGTAAAGTCCTGCAAAGTCACTTTATGATGGGGAATTTTCACACACCTCAGAAACCGAGCTGGCCAGATTTGCAGAGTCGAACCAGAAAAATTCGCAGACTGCTCAAGGGACAAGACCCTGGCAGTTACGATGACTTTGCATGTCCTGGGCAGCCGGCCGCTCAGTAGGACTTATGGCAGCAGGGTTCAACGTTGAATCCTCGTGCCATGTCGTACATTGACAGCTAGCCGAACTGCAGGTGTCACGTTATTTTGCACTGCATACAAGTGGATAAAAGTGTACCGTGTAGAGGGAGGTGCTGCAGTGCAAAAATTCGAGAATATAATGCCTGCCGCTCGATAGGCATCCCTTCAACACTCAATAATACCCAATACCAGTAGAAACTTGGTAGAAACACCCAATTTTTAGACGTTGGGCCATGACGGATACAGCTGTTGATGGGCACTGGAGGTGACAGCATGAGTGCCTCACACTCCGAGTCCAGGCACGCCACAGGACTATGCTATACTAACGAGTAGTTCTCTCTCTCCCCCCCTCCCTCCGGGCCCCTCTCTCGTAGGTAACTTTGGACGTGAAAGTTCACTGGAGGGGGTGGTCTCCTGGCATGCAAATGCCAGAGGACACACGTGTTTGCAGCTGCACACCAGACGCGTCCCAGGGTCCCAGTACTAGCCGAGGGCACTCGGATCCTCCAGTGTTCCCAAACGTAGTATGTTCATGACAGCAGTACTGTAATGCAATACAGTACTACCACGCTACGTAGTCACCTAGCGTACAACGTCCCTTACTCGCTCCCGCCCGCCCTGCGCTCACTGGTGCCCCTGCACGGGGACTGCATTTTGCTTCCGAGGCACGATCGACGGTGCCGTTGCACCATCACCACCTGCTGTGCGGCCGTTCCCGCTGCCGTCGACCGGCCGCTGTGGCTGGTGGCTGACTCAAACATTTGCAGCGTGATGGCACCGCCACCTGCAAATTTTTCAGAATAAACTGACTTAGAATTATTTCGAGTACCATGTCACAGCCACTGGCCAAATAAGGGAATACCCCTAATAAAATTTTTCGCAGGTGGCTGAGCCTCTGTCGGAGTTTGAAAACTGAGTGTTATGTGATGTGGCTTCTTATATAATCATGCATTGCCACAGTATGGGGGGTGTAACACAGCCACAGGCCGAAGGTTTAGCACAGCCACACAGAGAGAGGGTTGACACAGCCACAGGGGTGGGAAACTGCACAGCCACACTGAAAACAAAAGTTGTAGCCAGGGACAAGGGGATCACGGCAATATGATTACATCAGCGAGATTTTTAGATTAGATATGAGTGAAATACAGTACAAGTTGTCATAGTGCATAATTCTCATTTTGCATCAGCAAAGCCCACTTCCCATGTTGGTTAAGGGTAAAATTGCATAATGCATACTATTCTGGGCAGGGTTATGCATTATTGGCATGCCAGAGAGTACATGTCGGCCGAATGTCATATATGGTTTAGAGGGTTGAATGTCATTAGTGGGCAGACAAAAAGTGCTAGAGGTTCACACTGAAGAATGGAGGAAATTTTCATAGGAAACATCTGACTATCTGCCTTGTATTCCTACTATGCCTGCTGACCGAAACCCTCTGGAGCCAAAGCGAAAGCCCCGTACACATCATGCACCTTACAAACCTCACCAGCCAAAGGGCATTCAAGACAAAAATCTGCCGAGGACATCTGCTCACACTACCCAACCAGTGAAGCGTGTCAACCTCACCATCCAGGATTGGTTGACTGTGTTCTCGTACATTGACGAACACCCTGGTATTTCACAAGATGCTATTGTTCAGCATTTCAAAACCATTCCCAATGGGGCCCTCATCTTTGACCAGTCCACCCTTTCCCGAAAGCTTCGAGACCGCCACAAGCTTGAGGCACGCACTCACAAGTACCCAAATGCACTTTCATCTAAACGAGTTCGTGTTGTGACATGCCCTGCCGTAGACCGCTCACTTTTCCTTTGGATCAAACATATGGAGGGGAAAGGAGAGCAGGTCACAGGTGCCATGCTCTTAGCCAAGCGAGCAAAGTTCGAGGAAAAATTTAACATACCTGAAGATGAGCAGCTGAAGGGTGATGGCTGGCTTGCCAGCTTTAAAAAAGCATATGGCATAAAGGAGTTTCAACGGCATGGCGAGGCTGGGTCTGTTGACCTCACTGCTGTTGAGGCTGAGAAGATGCGCCTCAAAGCCATCCTGGCAAACTACGCACCGAAGGATATCTTTAACTTTGACGAGACAAGCTTTTTTCCTCTGTAAGATCATTCTGCTACTCGAAGAACCACCTCTAATGTTGAAATATCTATGTACAGTGCTCCACCAGACCGTGGACTTGCAACACAACAAATGAGTGGGAAGAAAAAGGACAAGTTTCGCATCACAATTGGACTTGCCTGCAATGCGGATGGAAGCGAGAAGCTTCCCCTACTCTTTATTGGGAAATCTGCAAAGCCTCGATGCTTCAGGGGACGCACACCAAAGGCTCTCGGCTTCGACTATTACAATAATAAAAAGGCTTGGATGACCATGGTAATCTTTGAGGAGTGCGGACACCACTTACATTTGAGAATTCCCACTGACTCCGAGATTCTACTCCGTAGGTGGCTCAAGTCCTTGGATCTCAAGATGCGGCTTCAAAACCGGCACATCTGTTTGCTTGTCGACAACCCTTCAGGTCATTATGTTGATTACCACCCACGACACATCCGTCTCGAGTTCTTGGAACCAAACCTTACCTCCCATGTCCAGCCAAATGATGCTGGGATCATTCGGACCACAAAAGCCCTCTATCGCAAAGCCTTTTGTCTGCGGGCAGTTGAGCTTGATGAGGCAGGAGCCCACGAGATCTACAAAATTGACTTACTGGAAGCCATGCGTATGATTACGGCTGCTTGGAATGCTGTTGCATCATCCACCATCGTGAACTGCTGGAAGCATACTGGAATTCAGCCCGACACTACTCAAAGTACCCAAACACAGAATTCACCCAGTACCTCGACTGCGATGACTGCCACCACAGAGGCATTGAAGGAGCTACTGGCTTGGAAGGTTATATACGAGTTCACGACATCAGGAATGCGCTTACCTGAAGCTGAGGACAGTCTTCAGACAGTCCTTGGACACCGTTACATCACTAATGAGTGGGCCCTGGGCCATCCTGAAAATAGTTATGGATGCTGAAGACGACACCCCGAAAGCTCTCGATGGACTAAACCAAGTAACGAATCACATCTTTGGCTGCGAAATCACACAAATCCAGAATTCAACAATATGGACCCACACCTCTACTGCTGCAGCACAGCCCCTCCTTCCACAACTTTCCGAAGCTGAAAAGGACCTAACAATGGCTGTTGAGGACCTTAAACAGCGTAAACAGATCATTGGGATGGCACTGACCTTGGAAGAAATGCTGAATCCTGTGGAAGAGAAGGAGATTGGGGAATCTATGTACCAGTTTGAGGGTGGTGAGGATGAGATTGTCGAGCAGGTAACTCACGAAATTGCCATCAAGGAGGGAGAGACTGCAGAGGTTGAATCAGATGATGAAGCAGGTGGTGAGGCAGAAACCGGAGCTGAAATGGGGCTCAGAGACATGATCCACCTTTGCGAACAGATGGAGAAGGTGTGCATTACTCATGGGACTGGAGAAACATCGTTAGACCTGTCGCAGCGTCTTCGATGGTTCAGGATTGAGTTGCAGCGCCAGGAGCAAGCAATGTTGCGGCAGACAACGCTGGGGCGGTGGTTTGGTGGCAACGGACTGTCACGTTAACGCTTAGTCATACCCTGTCACACTTGTCACACCATGCTCGAAATGCATCTTTCTAATAATGCATCACTATAGGGCCCTTCCCGACGTTATGCACTATGAGAACTTGTACTGTACTAAAATTTTCACGAGTCTCTGCTTTTTTTTGCACAGCCACTCCACCTGTGATGTGTGCTTTTCTAATTAAATAGCACAGCCACACTGAAAATGAAAGTTGTAGCCAGGGACGAGGGGATCACAGCAATATGATTACATCAGCGAGATCTTGCTTTTTAGATTAGATATGAGTGAAATGCTAAAATTTCCTTTCCGTAGTGTACCCTCACTGTATCCATAAATCCCCCCTTTTGTTAAACCAGTCATGGGGCGAGGTTAGGTTGCTTACATAAGCACGTAGAGCGTACAGTAGTGGTATACCAGCCTGGATACTACTGAGCACACACACTGTTAAGGTATGCTTATCTACACTGATATCTTGTAGTTACCTACAGGGCTACCAATATGCTCAGAAGTCACTATCAATCCTGCCTAACAGATTACTTTTGATAGGATTAGGGACAGCACTACCATTGGTTAGGTGGTGTGTGACATACTCCGAGCCACAGTAAATGTAACCCTAGTCTCAGTGTTCTGTATTTTTTTCGGGCTCCGCACGTTGCGCCACTGTGGCTGAGGTTGTTTACAAATGTTTTCTTGCAGCCCCTACTGGGAGTGTAAAGGAAATAAAGTTGTGCTGGGTTTGAATTTCGGACAATGCCTTCGGAATACACCGACACTCGGAATACGCCTTTACACTCCCAGTAGAAGGGCTGTGTAGGAGCCTGCTCATCCCGGGCTACAACTTTTGTTTTCAGTGTGGCTGTGCATGTGCGCTTTTTTGATTAGATAAGCACATATCAGAGGTGGAGTGGCTGTGCAAAAAAAAGCAGAGACTCGTGAAAATTTTAGCATTTCACTCATATCTAATCTAAAAAGCAAGATCTCGCTGATGTAATCATATTGCTGTGATCCCCTCGTCCCTGGCTACAACTTTCATTTTCAGTGTGGCTGTGCTATTTAATTAGATAAGCACACATCACAGGTGGAGTGGCTGTGCAAAAAAAAGCAGAGACTCGTGAAAATTTTAGCATTTCACTCATATCTAATCTAAAAAGCAAGATCTCGCTGATGTAATCATATTGCCGTGATCCCCTCGTCCCTGGCTACAACTTTTGTTTTCAGTGTGGCTGTGCAGTTTCCCACCCCTGTGGCTGTGTCAACCCTCTCTCTGTGTGGCTGTGCTAAACCTTCGGCCTGTGGCTGTGTTACACCCCCCATACTGTGGCAATGCATGATTATATAAGAAGCCACATCACATAACACTCAGTTTTCAAACTCCGACAGAGGCTCAGCCACCTGCGAAAAATTTTATTAGGGGTATTCCCTTATTTGGCCAGTGGCTGTGACATGGTACTCGAAATAATTCTAAGTCCCTCCAGTATTACTGGTAATATTGCCAGTATGCAGTTTTGGCAGTAACTCATGATAGTTATCATGCTTGTCACATAGCGATACTTATGATAGTAATGTTAGCTTATGGTGTCACCCAGGTGCGGAGGAGAGGGTCGGGATAAAGGAACCGAGCATAAAAGGAAAGGTGCGGTGTAGGGAGAGTAACCTCCCTAGTAGGTGATTTCATTTATTTCATTGTTTCTACTTTAGGGCCCGAACGGTAGCGGGTTTGCCACATGGTTGTCCACAACATATGCAAATCAAGTTTGTGCGGAGTTCAGCAGACTTCTAAATTGATATTCAGGTGTAGACGCGTGGCGTTATCGATGAGGACAGTTATTCATACCACCCAATCATTTGTGTAATGCCGGCTCGTAGAGTGACTCGTTGCAAGGTCTCCCACAGACCAACTGATTCCTTATCTCCCTCTCCAACCCATCGCTTGATCCGACTTCGTGGCAGGATGGCAGGTAGGGCCTCTTCAGCAAAAGGCACTCCATCTGTGTCCTCAGCCTCTGAGCACTTGAAGCTGCGAGCCACTTGGACCGAGCCAGATGTCCTGTCGCTCCTCGATTACGTCGAGGATAACCGATTCAAAGCAGGTGATCACATGGTGTTTCCAGAGGGGTTCTTCAATGATCTATTGCCCCGATTACCTATCCAACCAAATGGCCATCGTAAAACCGCCAAAAACTGTCACGACAAGTGGGAGAGTGTACGTAGATTGGTATATCTCCATACCGAACATCGCTCATATCATATGCAGCTGAAACGAGAATACTATGCCACTTCAGCCATCGCGGGGGGATGTGGGCTCGCGTATTCAGCAGAGAAAGGTGCTAATGTCATAACAGTGGCGGGACAGCTTGTGATGGAAGACCTGATCGAGGTATGTCCGGTTTTCTTCTTGATACAATGATTTATTTAACCATGCACTAGACTCGGCCAGAAGCTGCGCAATTTCAGAGAAAGGGTTTTAAATTCTGGGACTGTATGCAACAGTTCGTCCCTCCTGACAAGGCGAGGGGCACTACTGCGCACCACGCCGGAACATTTACTAAGGCATCTGCATCCGCATCTTCCGGAAATCCGATGCCGTCCCAGCCAACACTTGTTCCCCCCATACAACATCACTCATCGCATCAGCCACCAGCTCAATCTCACACGCAGTATCAGCCACCACCTACGCAATCCTCTGTACAATATTCCTTCGTGCAATATCAAATCGAGGCCCCCGATCAGTCTACTCAAAATGTGCGATGCGGACATGCTGCAAGTTCTCAAACACCATTTGTAATGCCGAATCTTCCACAAGCCTCGTCTGCTATGCCGTCGGTGCCCCTAAGTTTCCCTACCCACCCAGATCCTACCATTTCTCCCTCATCCATCCCTGTCTCACCACCATCTTCTGCAATGACGTCAGTCGACTCTTCGATCAAACCCTCTTCTAGTGTATCGTCTCGTGGCCAAAAACGCAAGAGCGACGCTACTGCCAGACTGGACACCGCATCTGTGGTGACCACCACTAGCTCACGGAAGCGACGCACTCAGACAAGTGGTCTCGAAGATGTGGTGCAAGATTTTATGACCACATTCAATGAGAACTCCAACAGGACGATCGACAAGACACTTGCTGCGCTTGATGATACAAGCGAGGATAGGAGGTTCCGTGCAGTATGCGCGCTGATGCGTGATCTTGAGAAGAACCTTTCGGAAGATAACTTGGTTCGGTTGCAGATGTTGTTTGAGGAGAACGCTTCTTTCGTTAAAGGATACCTGGAGGCTTCGGTTGGCTCGCCAACATTCAGAGCGCGGTGGGTTAAGTTCAGGCTTGAGAAGGCCAGTTATTCTTGCCCAGAATATGCGAATTTGTAGGATATCTAGACGCCCTACATGTATCTTGTCACCTGTTGTCTTGCTACTGCTTGTGTAGCCACTCCGAATTGTATTTTGTGTGCACGTTTCACGCCGATAGTGTTGCAGTTGGAAAAAAATTCGAAAAGTAGTACAAAAAAATAGCTACTACGAGTGCTGCTAATCTAACTGCTCGATGATGTGAGGCATGTTGCACCTCGCACGCTCAGCACAATAATCGTTCCACATCTCTGCTGCAATCGCGTCATGCACTGCATTCATCTGTCTGCGTGACTCAGCATTCAGTGGAATGCCTTGAAGGCTTCCAACGTTGCCTTCTTCAGCTGCTAGGAACGGCCCATCGTCTTCATCGAGTTCGTCGTCGTCGGGCTCTGGTATATCGATATCGTCAGGATCGTGGAGGCGAATGATGTTATGTATACAACACGCAGCAGCAGGTAACCGAGCCTGAACTGCCATGCTGTATTCAGGAGGGAGAACGAGAGAGCGAAAGCGCTGCTTGATGACCCTGAAGTTGCGCTCGATGTCGTTTCGAAGCTTCTTTGGCCTGCAGGGAATGCATGAAGATCAGATGTAAGAATGTAAAAATACTCACGCTAGATTTGTGCGCCCCCATTCTGCCAGGTGATAGCGCTGGCCACGATATGGAACCAATAATTGTGGGGTTGATGGATATCCTGCGTCAGCGAGATAATAGCGGCCATGTGGGATCGCGAAGTCCCGCAAGCAGGCGTTGTGGTATACCGTAGCGTTGGCAGCCAATCCTTCCCATCCTCCGAGAACGTACGTGATAATACCATCGAATGAGCATGCGATGAGACAGTTTTGGGATAAAAATCCCTTGCGATTGTGCATGAGATCCCGCTGGCTTGCTGATGGTACACACGCAACATGGGTACCATCGAGGGCACCTATGGCATCCTTGAAAAACGGATAGAATTTTGGACTTGAGGCGACTGGGGATTGGTGAATTGGCTCGGGGAAGGCGGACAAATGTGCTGTAAATAGGACCCTCGGAAAATGCGTTGAGCATCGCTCTAAAATACCTGCATAAGCATCAAATTGGCGTAAGTACGTAGGGCAGAGGATTGGGGCGCTACTGTACACTCACCGCGATATTGTATCTGTTGCATGTTGAAAATGCTCACCGATATGCCGGGCCGACAATCCAGTCACCATCGCATACAGGAATATGGACAACTGCTCCTCCAGCGTGATGTTCTTCGAATCCCGGAGGCCCGCTTCACGAAGGATGAATATGAGTCTGGTAAAAATGTGTTTATGGACGCCGAGTTCGTTTCTGATCCGCTCCGGGTGCCCGTTAAGTAACTCGTTCACCCATCCCTGCCCTGAAAGGCTGGATGTGTGGTAAGGCTGCGGGGTGGTGTTGCGAAGGGTCGTGATTGCGGCCTGGCATATAGCGAGTACCGCACCAACTGCTCTGTAACCTTCGAGCTGCTGCAAGAGCAGCATCCGGAGAACTAATCTTCTCCTGTCCTCTTCCCCTCCCTGTGCACGAAGTCATAGGGCGATGCAGCGGCGACAGTCTTCAGCTTCATCCATAACGATGGGGGGTGATAAGGAAATCACCACATACACGTCTACACCCGAATATCAATTTAGAAGTCTGCTGAACTCTGCACAAACTTGATTTGCATATGTTGTGGACAACCATGTGGCAAACCCGCTACCGTTCGGGCCCTTAGTTTTTCTTTTTATCTTTACTCTACCTCTTCTGCTACTTAGTATTTGCACGAGTTTGGCTTATGTAAGCCAGACTCGCACTTAGAGGAGTGTTGTACATACTTAGCAACAACAACAGCCGCTTTAGAGATGAAGTAAGACGGAAATCCAAGGCCAGAGCCTTCGGATTATCAGTTCTCCCTTATCAGACTCTTCCTAGATGTTATCTCGACCATCTCTTGGGTTTATTGGGCGCGTTTTCAGACTTTTCCCCTACTCCCTGACTCTACCAGGCAAACTCCAGTCCCCTTGGGTCGAACTGACCCCTTCCTTCACTCAGGGAGACCTCAGGCAAAACCCCAGGCCTCCCATCTCTCAACCTTTCAGCGGGCGGTATGACTTCAGGGCGCTCAACCGATAGCCAATCAGATAGTGGGCCGAAAGCCTAAAGTGGCAATGACCCTGCGGCATACCATGCAGTGGGGGTGCTGTGCCATATCAGGACTGGTCCGTAGCCTTGATAGAAGATCACCTGACCTCGGGGAGTTGCCAAGGCCGACTGGTAGTGGTCACGTGGAAGGACCGACATGTGCCGATGGGTGCTGAAGGTTGCCGACCAATGCTGAAGGGTGCCGACGGTGTTCCGATCGGCAGCATCGTTGGTTGTAGGATAGGGGTGGCAGTCATCATCGGGAATGGTTGGTAACGGGTTGGGGCTGATCGGAAAGGGCCTAGGGGTGTCAGAGGGTTAGCGGGGAACCAGGACGGAGCATGGGCATGACAGTATCCCCCCCTTAGGCCCTGAACCCTTGAAGGGCTTAGGGTTGTGTGGCTAGAACCGCACGCGTTTGATTTTGAAATCGATAAGCGGCCACGAGGTGGGCGGTGATTGCCGCAATGGAGTTGGTCGGAGCCCGAAGGGCTACATATAAGGTGCATGGGCCGCACACCCTTCTCTTGTTTTCGATCCACCATCATGTCTTCCCACCAACCGATGACGAGCCAAACACAAGACTGGTCTCAGGTGGCCGACGAAGACCTCGAAGTTCGGACGAGTGACTCCGAAGACACTGAACAGGCCAAGGAGGCCGAAAAGAGCCGACGGGAGGAGGTCAGGTGGCAACGACGGGCCGAGGTTCGTTGGCAGAGAGCAGAGGAGGCCTGCTTAGAGTGGGAATGACAAGAATGCGAGCAACGAGAGCGCAAGGAGCAGGAGAGACAAGCGAGGGAGCGGGAAGAGCAGGCCAGGCGGGAGAGAGAGGCGCAGGAGAGGGCTGAGGAGGTGGCGGCTCAATGGGCAGTGGCGATGGAAGCAGGTGGGTCGTGGTCAGGTACTGCAAGGGGCAAGGGCCGTCTGGAGGACCTTCAGAGGGAAGACAGGTGGTCACCGGCGACGAGGTAGGTGGTCCCTTCCCCAGGGTGTGTAGTGCTTACCAGGCATGCAGTGTGGGTCAGATGACCCTCTATAGCCCCACAACTGGGGAACCCATTGGGGCCATGGCAGCACCCGGCCCGCCAACACCTTGTGAGGAGTGCCATCAGCGAGGCGGGGGCCAGGAGTGCCGACCGATGGCAGGCGGTCGGTCCTGCAGCCCATGCCACAAACATAAGAAGAAGTGTAGTTGGGCCACCGAGGATCGGGGGGTGGTAGTGAGTGCACCGAGGAAGTGGGCTGGGACAGGGGGGTCCCGAGGTGAGAAGAAAAAGAGGGGTCGGAGCGGGACCGAGGAGGCTGACATCGAAGAGGCCTACGAGGAGGCGGTGAAAGGTTGAGAGATGGGAGGCCTGGGGATCTACCTGTAGTCTCCCTGGGTTGAGAATTGGGTCAGTTCGACCCAAGGGGGCTTGAGGTGCTTGGTAGAGAGTCGAAGACAGCAGGGAAAAGACTTGAAACGCGCCCTAAAGGTCCCAAATAGTCGAGATAATCATCTAGAGGATGTCTGATAAGGGGAAAACAATAATCCAAAGGCTCCGGCCTTGGATTTCTGTCTTACTTCGTCTTTAAAGTGGCTGTTATTATTCTAAGTAAGTACAGTACATGCTAAGTACGAGTCTGGCTTACATAAGCCAAACTCGTCCAAACACTAAGTAAAAAAAGGTAAAGTAAAAGAATAGAAACAGAAACTAAGATGAAAACAAAGAAATATAGTATTTACCATGGTAGGGAGGATGCCCTCCCTACAGTGGTGGCAGAAGATGTCTCCAAGTCTTCAGTACCTCGACTCAAGGCGTCGGGTTCCCGCTGTAGGGAGGGAGTCCTCCCTACTAGGGGATTTATTTTATTTCATTGTTTTTACTTTTGTTTTTGCTTTTATTCTTTACTCTACCCTCTTGCTACTTAGTATTTGGACGAGTTTGGCTTATGTAAGCCAGACTCGCACTTAGAGTCTTTGTACATACTTAGAAAAATAATAGCCGCTTTAAAGACAAAGTAAGACGGAAATCCAAGGCCGGAGCCTTCGGATTATTGTTTTCCCCTTATCAGACATTCTCCAGACGATTATCTCGACTGTTTGGGACCTTTAGGGCGCGTTCCAAGTCTTTTCTCCCCTCTCTGACTCCCTACCAGGCAATCCAAGCCCCCTGGGTCGAACTAGGACCCGAAAATTCCAGAGGGAGACTCCTTGGACCTCTCCCCTCACCCTCTCTCATCAAACTCTTCATCTGGAGCCCACCGCGAGGGGGCTGCTTTGCTTGGTATCCCCCTTCCCCTCCTACCTTCGAGCTCGCACCCGCGATTTCTCGCGAACCGACGCGTCCACCCTCTCGCTTTTCGGGAATCTGATTCTACTCGACGAAGGCGCTCAGGAGGTATATCTTTTGTTGCTATAGCCTCAGTGGTTCCGGAGATATCGCGCATTTTGTGGAGAAAGGCACAGTAAGACGGTTTTGGGCATAACTCGGGATTGGGTGCGCCAATCCTCTCATTTCTTCGATCTCCCAGCGCCCCTAGATCCCCTCTACAACGTCCTCGAGTTTGGTGGCATTCCACCCAGCGGTTCCTCATCAACACGCTACTGTTCCCCCCCCCTGCCAGCTGCACACACGTTTTCTCGAGAACCGACGCGCCGCTCCTCTCGCAAATTTCAGGTATAGTAGAGCTCGTTGAGACCTCCCAGAAGATACCTTTTCTTCGCGCCCGCGCCACTACCTCTCGAGATATCACGCATTTCGTGCTAAAAGGTGGTATCTGACCATTTCACGCATATCTCGGGATTGGGTGCACGGATTTTGGTAATTCCTTGTTCGCCCACTTTGTATAGGGCCCTACTACCATCTCCAGAGGTTTCGTACCGTTTTGCCCAGCGGTTCTCCCCCGACGCACTGCCATCCTCCCCCTCCTGCCACAGCTGAGCTCCCTGGCACCTCCCTTCGCGTTTTCGTGCCCTTTCGAGTCGTAGGAACCCTTCCCCCTTCCCTTAGAGTCAGTTGGGAGCCCCTTTCGAGACTTCCCCAGTCCCTTCGAGATCCCAGACATTTCGAGACCCCCAGACGAACTTTGAGCCCTTTCGAGTCGCTTTTGAGACATAAACATTCCCTTAGACGCACTCACAGTCACTCTTAGACGTATTGAGACGAATATAGTTCGTTTTTCTTGCACGTTCTGCAGTCGAGCGAGACTGCAAAGTTAAGTTGAGGCTTCGAGTCGCACACGGCGACTAATTTCGTCATTTTCTCTTCGTCTTGGTGGTCGTAACCACTTCGTGTCGTGTATACAAGACCCGCTGCTCGTTTCGTGCACAGGCTCCACCCCCATAGACGTTCGAGGTTGCATTGAGGCGACCCCATCCCTCGTTTACCCCTTCGAGACCAGTCGCAGACTTTCGAAGGCTCGCACTACCCTCGTGTTAACCAACTACAACGTGAAATATATTCTTTTGAATCTCGTATATACTGCTCATGATGGAAAGTGGATGCGGACAGTCTCGAGCCCCACTCGAGCCCCATCTGAAGTTCTCGGGCCAGGCACAGGACCTGCCCGCCTATTTCGAAGAAGTGGAGGAGTATGGTAAGGCCCAGGGAAGGTCAGGGGATTCGTCCCTGATGATGGTTGCAATCGAGGGAGCCCCGTCCCTCGATAGATTTCTCTGGGGCCACCTCGCTGCTAGTGTCCCAGTTGGTAGGCAATGGGACGATTTCAAAGCGCTCATAACCCTTCAGTACCCCGAGATCGAACCAGTCGAGGACGACCTCGAGTACTTCGAGCAGTTCTACTCTCTCCTCGAAGGAGCTCGTTGCAGGGAGCTGAGCTCTGTTCAAGCCTTAGGGAAGTACCTTCGTGTATTCCGGCTCTTCTTCTTGGCCATGGTAAGGGGAAACATGCTCGAGATGAGCCACCAGCCCCAGCTGTTCCTTCGAGGCCTCCCACCCCAGGTCGAGCTCGAGGTCTCGAGGCGGCTCGCATCCAGGTTCCCCCTGTTTAGGTCTGGGAAGCTATGGCCTATCGAGGTCGTCGTTCGCATTACGAAGGAGGTTATCGAGGATGGGGTAAGTTGTGCATCTCCCCACCTAGCTTCGAAGAAGTCCTCGTCGACTCTCGAGTCACCCTCTCATCACTCGTACTCGCCCTCAGTCAGCCACCAGTCGAGTTCCCCTGTGCAGGAGTGCTCTCGGTCTCATTCTAGAAGACACTCCCAGGGAAGCTCGAGCTCGAAGCTCCCCTCTCATTCCCCCTTCGAGGCCGCCCCTCGAACTTCGAAGAACCCCCCTTGCTCACCTGAGCTCGCTTCGAGCAGCTCGTCTCCCCTCCGAGTCACTAATGCAGGCTCGAGGCACCCTGTGGCACATACAGCTAGGTGTGTCTCGCTTTGGCAGGCTGGTGACTCGGCTTCGAACCAGCTTCGTAGCTCGAGAGAAGGTCGACCCTCGCATCAGCAGTCATCTCGTGACCTCGGTTTGCCCTCGAAAGAGTACCTCCAACCTCGTGAGTCTTCGATTGCCCCCTCGAACCCCTGCCCTCGCCTCGAAGTGCCCTCGAAGACCCCCTCGAGGTCTTCCCCTCTCCTCGAGACTCGTTCGAAGCCCCCCTCAGATCTCGAGTTACCTGAAGGTACTTCGTTTTTACTTCGAGAAGCCTCATCCTCGACTTCGAGGCTTGCCACCACTGGTTTTGAGTCGTGTTCAAGAGCGTCAAGAGGTTTGTCGCCTCTTCGAGAGCCTGTGGCTTCGAGCAAGCCATCCCCTCCCATTCGAGAGTTCTCGAGGCACCGAGTTCCCCCTCGAAGCACTTCTTTTTGCTTCTTCTGTGGTCGCAAAGGGCACATTCGAGCACAGTGTAAGGTCTGCGCTTCGTATCTAGCAGCTGGCAGGTGTAGGTTGGTTCGAGGTCGAGTTGTGCTGCCCACAGGTGAGGAGATCCCTCGAGAGGCTCTCGGACGCACTCTACAGGGTCGTTTGGATTTCTGGGTCCTCGCTCGAGGCCCAGGAAGCTTCGTTGACCAGGTACCACCCCCCCTCTCGAGTTCTAAGTCGATCCAGCCCCTCTCCTCCCCTCGAGTCGACCGCGAGACTACCCTGGAGCATCCTTCGAGCTCGAGGGTGAGTCCGCCCCCTTCGAAAGCCCCTTCGAGCCACCCCGAAGCTACCCTTCACCCTCGAACCACTTCGATCCACCTTCGAGCCTCCCTCGAGACCGCTTTGAACCCCCTCGAGACTGCTTCGAGCCACCCCCGAGCCACCTCCTCCCCTCGAAGACCTTCGATTTACCTTCGAACTGCCTCCCCCATCAGCTGAGTAGTGATTTTTTGTTTCTTTTTCATGGTCTCTTTCATTTTGAGTTCGCATTTTCAAGTTTCTACTTAGACTTTTGTTTCGAGGATGATACCCCTTGCCTCGCCTTATGATATATCTTGGTATGTGTTGACTGGGGACAGTCACTATTTAAAGCCACCCTCGGATGTAGGGAGGGAGTCCTCCCTACTAGGGGATTTATTTTATTTCATTGTTTTTACTTTTGTTTTTGCTTTTATTCTTTACTCTACCCTCTTGCTACTTAGTATTTGGACGAGTTTGGCTTATGTAAGCCAGACTCGCACTTAGAGTCTTTGTACATACTTAGAAAAATAATAGCCGCTTTAAAGACGAAGTAAGATGGAAATCCAAGGCCGGAGCCTTCGGATTATTGTTTTCCCCTTATCAGACATTCTCCAGACGATTATCTCGACTGTTTGGGACCTTTAGGGCGCGTTCCAAGTCTTTTCTCCCCTCTCTGACTCCCTACCAGGCAATCCAAGCCCCCTGGGTCGAACTAGGACCCGAAAATTCCAGAGGGAGACTCCTTGGACCTCTCCCCTCACCCTCTCTCATCAAACTCTTCACCGCCTGGTCGGGTCGGTCCATGCAGAGGACAGGGGCGTACCCGAGAGGGAGTATGATGCCCGGATTCTTGTTTCGCAGGAGCGGCAGGCTGCGGCGATGGAACAGATGGCTGGAGCGATGGAGGCACAGGCCATTGCCATACAGATGTATGTGCAGCTGGCTCAGTGGCAGATGATGTGGCCGCCATTCCCCCCTACAATGGAGCTGCAGGTGGGGGTGCCCCAGACTCAAGCTGGGACGGCGGCTGCAGAGCGGGGCGGGTCGGAAGCGAGGGAAGGTGGGTGGAGCGAATCGGGTCAGGAGGGTTTGGGAGAGGAACGGGGTGATGAGATGGACGAGTAGTGTTTTTTTTTTTTTTTTTTTTTTTTTTGAACTTGTATAGTACTTTTGAAATATGACAGTGTTTTCTTGTTAGAGTCAGAAAGTAAGCTACAGGCAGAAAAGAGAGAAAAGGAAAGGTTTCGGCCATGGTCGGTAATGTGGCAGCCGAGTTGACTGATGAGTGGATGAGTGTCGGGAATGACCACCGTCGAGCGGGCGAGCATCGGGCAAGGTCGTCGGTGATTGGCGGTCACGTCGGGGGCAAATAGGGGCCCGGCTTGTGGGGGTACTGGTCGTGGAAGGCAGCGATGAGTTCCGACGCATGTTCTAGTTCGGTGGCGAGTAGCCAGGATGTCTCTTCGTCGGTACCTTCATAGCCGGCCCAGCATACCAGGTACAACAGCTGGCAGTGTCAGTGGCGGCGGTCTATCTTCGAGTCGAGTATCTCGGATATTTCGTACTCGAGATTGCCGTCCACTTCTAGGGGCGGAGGAGGCGGCTGGTGCCGATTAGGGAAGGGGTTGGCCAAGGCAGGCTCCAGCTGGGATACATGGAACATGGGGTGCACCGAATGCATGTTATCTGGAAGCTTAAGAGTGATGGAGTGCATACCAGGTCGGGCAATGATGTCATAGGGGCCCAAGTACTTTTCAGCTAATTTTTCGGATGGGCGGGTAGTATGGAAGTACTTAGCCTTAACAAAGGCTTGGCCACCGACATTGAACTCGGGCGGTGGTAGGTGCTTAGTGTCGGTGGGACCTTGGTAGCGTTGCTGTGCTGCGGCCATTTCGGAGCGGAGGAATTCGTGAAGGGAAGAGAGCTCCATAACATAGTCATGGGCTTTCGTGGAGGTGAAGTCGTGATCGACAGTGACTGACAGGTTGGGGTGATAACCCTTATTAGCGAAGAAGGGTGAGACTCCGGTAGTAGCGCTAGGCGCATTGTTGAAGGCGAACTTGGCTAGGGGTAGTAGTTTGGCCCAGTTGTCTTGTTGGTAGTTACAGTAAACGTGGAGGTACTGCTCAAGGGTCTGGTTCGTGCGCTCGGTTTGGCCATCGCCCTCAGGGTGGTAACCCGAAGTAAAGTGAAGGCGGATGTCAAGAGCCTTACCTAATGAGCGGAAGAAGTGGGAGACGAACTCGGGACCTCTGTCGGAGGTGACATGAGCGGGTACTCCATGCTTAGAAAAGATGTGGGTGAGGAACAGCTTAGTGAGGTCGGCCGAAGTGATGGAGTCATGAGTCGGGATGAATACTGCTTGCTTGGAGAGGCGATCTACGACGACTAGAATGGCAGTAAAGCCATCAGAGGTGGGAAGGTGCTCGATGAAGTCCATGGAGATGGAATTCCAAGGTCTTTTGGGGATGGGGAGTTGCTTCAATAGGCCGTATGGGTGGTGCCGCTGAGCTTTGCTTCGGCCGCAGGCGGTACAGGAGCGGACGTAGTTCTTCATGTCGGTCCGAAGGTTCGGCCATACGTACTCACAGTGGATGAGCTCGAGGGTGCGGTTTTGCCCGAAATGGCCAGCGAGGGGATGGTCATGTTTGAAGCGAAGCACCCTGAGGTGGAGGTCATCGACATCGGGGACGAAGATGTGGCCATCAAGGCGGAGAAGGCCGTCGGAATCCATGGACCATCGGGGAGCGGTTGGAGTTGGGAGGTGGGCGGCCGATGTAGGGTCAGCGGGTAGGGTGGCGATGATGTCGGAGCGGAGTGTGTCGACATTGAAGACCATGGCGGCGCATAAGACAGGGGCCATGAGGTGGGTAGTACGGAGGGATGACACGAACTGTTCTTGGGTGAACATAGGGCGGAGGTTGTGTGGGTTCACTTCAGCGTAGTCCCTATCCCCCCCTTTTGGGTAAACGTCCCACTGACAGGTGAGTGCGTCAGGCTTGGCCCCCAAGCGGCCGGGTCGGAAACAGAGGTTGAATTGAGAGAGGTACTCCGACCAGTGGGCCTGTCGGCGGGTCAGAACCTTGGAGGTAGCGAAATACTCAAGATTCTTGTGGTCGGTGACCACGTCGACGGGGGTGGCGGAGCCCTCAAGGTAGTGCCACCAGTGGCGGAAGGCCTCGAAAATCGCCAGGAGCTCCTTGTCATGGGTATCATAGTTGAGTTCGGGGGCGGTAAGGGTGTGGGAGTAGAAAGCGATGGGGCAGAGTTCGCCGTCGGGGCAGGTAATGGACAAAATACCCGCTATGGCATAGTCGGAGGCATCAGTTTCGACCATGATAGGAGCGTCGGGGACCCAATGAGTGAGTATCGGAGCGGAGGTGAAGGTGTCCTTGAGGCAGATGAAGGCAGAGTGGCATTCATCGGAAAAGTTCCAAGGGGTATTTTTTCGGGTTAGGCAGGTCAGCGGCATGACTATTTCGGAGTAATTATGGATGAACCTCCGATAGAAGTTAGCGAACCTGAGGAAAGACTGAATGTCCCTGACTTTTCATGGTTTGGGCCAATCACAGATGGACTGAACCTTGTTGGCAGACATAGTCAGACCGGACGGGGAGAGGACGTAGCCAAGGTATTCGACTGAGTCCCAATGGAACTTGCACTTTTCGGGCTTGGCATACAAGCTGTGGCGGCGCAGGCAGCAAAGTACCTCTTTTACGTGTTTACGGTGCGACTCCAGGTCGTGGGAATAAATGAGGATGTCATCGAGGTAGACCACGACACAGACATCGAGCATGTTGGCGAAGATGCTGTTGACGAACTGCTGAAAGGCGGCCGGCGCATTAGTGAGACCGAAGGGCATTACCCGCCACTCATAGGAGCCGTAGCGGGTGCGGAAGGCGGTGTAGGGAATGGTATTTCCCTACCAGGGGATTTTCGTTGTTTCATTGTTTTTACTTTCTTTTCTTTTTTTTTCTGTCCATTTACTCTAGAGTTTACTTAGTGCTTCGAGTTTAGACACGTGATGTGGCTTAGGTAAGCCACTCGCGCACTTACTAGGCTCTGTACCTAGTTACAAAGTAACAAGTCGTGTTCAGTGAGTTTCGAGTTCAAGTTCGAGAAGGCCTCGAGTACCTCTTTCAGTGTTCAGACAGACCTCAGTCAGCCCCAGACGTCCTCAGACAGTGTCTTCCACCAGGCTAGAGAAGCCCCTTGGGAAGAATTCCCCCCCTCAGATTGTCCTATCTCACCCTCAGTCTTTCACTTTTCAGTCTCTTCAGCGGTCTTCCACTCATCGCCGTCGGCAATTCAGACAAGGTGGTAGGTGTGGCGGAGGTCGATCTTGGTGTAAATTTTTGTGTGGCTCAGGGAGTCGAGGAGGTCGGAGATAAGCGGTAGGGGGTAGCGGTCTTTCTTCGTGATCTTGTTTAGGCCTCGGTAATTGACACAAAGGCAGAGGGAGCCATCCTTCTTCTTTACAAAGAGGACAGGGGCACCGTGGGCAGAGGTGGATTGTTTGATGAAACCGTAGCTGAGGTGCTCGTCGATGAATGTTTGGAGAGCTTCAAGCTCTGGTGGCGAGAGGGAGTAGATTGTGCCAATGGGCGGGGAAGCGCCCTCCTCGATATCGATCTTCAGGTCAAAGCCACGGTGTGGTGGGAGTTCAGTTGCCTTCGCCTTACTGAAGATGTCGGCGAACTCATGGTAATCAGTGGGGACCGAAGACAAGTCAGGAGGAGACGGCGGTGTAGGGAGGGAAGCCTCCCTACCAGGTGATTTCTTTTATTTCATTGTTTCTACTTACTATTTTGTTTTTATATTTTTATGTTACCATTTTTACTTACTATTTGGACGAGTTTGGCTTATGTAAGCCATACTCGTAGTTAGAGTGTACTGTACCTACTTAGCAACAGCAATAGACGCTTTACAGACAAAACAAGACGGAATTCCGAGACCGAGGGCTCGGAATATCTTTTTCTCCACCCCCAGATGCTCTTTAGACGATTCTCGACCTTCTTTTGGACCTTGAGGGCGCGTTTTCCACTCTTTTCCCACTCCCTGACTCCCCTACCAGGCAACCCAAGCCCTCTCAGGTCGAACTGAGACCCACAAACCCAAAGGGAGACCTCTAGGCCACTCCCCCCACCTTCCTTTATTATTTCTCTTCAGCGGAACAGAGGATGCACGGAGTTTAATGTTGTCAGGGTGCAGGTGCAGGCTAAACTGTACCGAACCAGGCAGGGCACAGGCACGCACATAGGCCGCAGCCCCGATGAGAGAGATGTGTGGAGCGGGTGGCGAGTTGGGAGCCTTCGGGGAAGGTGATGGAGGGTCGGAAGTCGGAGCGGAAGGTGTCAGTACTGATGGCAGAGGAGCGGTCAGTGGTGATGGAGGCACCTGGGGCGTCAGCATTCTCTGTGGCAGGGGTCGGAACGATATACTGCCCAGTACCCAATCAATCAACAGATTGTAGCGGGTGAGCCAGTTGTGTCCCAAAACCAATGAGCATGAAGAATCCAATGGAGTAACATAAAAGGAAACGGAGGTGACATCACCGGAAGGGAAACGGACGGAAAGATCTACTTCTTGGGAGATTACAGCATTCGTGCTACCATCAAACAGACGAAGGGGAACGGGCAGAGAAACACATTTTGTCGGAATAGAGTATTTACCGACTAACGAGGGGTCTATAAAACAATGAGAAGAACCTGAATCGACTAACGCAGAAATGTTGTCTATAGAAAAGTCAGGAACGGAAACAGACGGCATAAGTGAATTAGGGTCGGAAAGAGCAGATGCATTGAGTCGGATGTCGGCAAGTGCACGGATGGGGTCAACGCTTCCTCCAGGCCATGCAGGCTCCCTGGAGGAGCGGACTAATTTTTTGCCTCTGCCTTCTCCAACGGTGGAGCAGGCGGAGTCTCAGCCGCAGCGGTGCGGGAGGTGGACTTTGGGCAGTCCTTGGCAGAGTGACTGCCTTCGCCACAGAAGAGACAAAGGTTGTTCTTGAGGTGGCATTGAGCTTGCCATCCTTGCCGAGGAGGTGTGCAATGTCAGACTTTGCCACATCGGGCTTTTGGCCGTCCTTTGGCTTGGACTTGCCCTTGGTGTTGGAGCGGGGTGTGGAAGAGGAAGAAGATTTTTTATCGTCAGAAGGTTTGGTGGATGATGACTTGTCAGCAGACAGTTTGGCGGAGCAGGAGATTTCGGCCTTGCATTCCCAGTACTGAGCATCGATGGTTTGGGCTAGCTCGCGCAACCCGATGAGGGTGGTGGGCTTGCCAATGCGAGAAATTTCGTCCTTGATGCAGTTGGGAAGGCCAGTATAAAAATGGTGTCGGAGAGCACCCTCTCCATAATCTCAGACCTGGGAGGCCCACCAGTTGAACTTGACGACATATTTGGAAATTCGGGAGGAGTCCTTCATAGTCAGATTTTCGAGGTGCTGGACCGCATTGGCCACCGCATCATGCGGGCCGAAGTTGGTGGTCAGCTCGTGAAGGAATTCCCGATAGTTGTCCATCCACAAGGGACGGTTTAAGTAGTTGTCAGGGTTGAGTAGGTCGGGTTCGAACCAGGCCAGCGCCATACCTTTGAGGTAAGATTGGGCGAAAGTGACCTTGGCACGGTCGGTTCGGAAGGCCTTCGGGCAGTCCTGGAAGTTGAGCTCGCACTGCACAAGGAACTCATGGAGCTTCTTTGGGTCAGAGCCATCAAAGGTGTTGGGCTCGCGGACCTTGGTTTTTGGAGAGGAGTCCTCGGAGTGCTGACTCAAGCGGGCAAGAGCGTGTATGGCCCTAGTAAGGGCGAGGACGGCATCCTCGGGCGGCTCAGCCGGTTCTTCGGGGATACCCCTGTCACCACTGCCCCCGCCATCGGAACTGCCATCAGGGATGTCGGGATGGTTGGAGTCGGATGGGTCGCCACTGGGAGGGGGCGGCATATGGAAATCGGATCAGTGGGCATCGGATGGCCCAGCCTGAGAAGCGCTTTCGTATTGGTGACGACGTCAGGTGGAGAACGAATGAAACTGTTCGACGACAGAGGGGAGACAGTGGGGGTTGCCAAGTGCAGTGGCTAGCCTTTCGTCAGTTTCCCTCTGACGGGTGCATGCCCGGGTCTGCATAGTGTTTTTAGTGGAACGATAATAGCGGACTCGTACAAGTGTGAGTACGAATATACTGTTAAGTCCGGGCCTACTCCGATGATCTCCAACGCTCACAGAGGCCGGGGGATGGGTACGAAGGTAGACCGACGTTGACCAAGGGTTGGCCGACACGGGCCGATGGAGAGCGACGATGGCCAAAGGGTGGCCGACGGTCGTGATGGAGGTTCAGGAGAGGGTGTCAGGTTCAGCTCATGCGCTGCCCCCTTGTACGAGCCCAGCCCTCGGATTTCGTAGACAGAGGAGAGTCGGTACGAGGCCAGTCGAAGACCACAGAGTGGGAACTAAGTTGATATTCATACTGAGGGACTCTGCCTAAGTACATCGGGATTATATATGGTACATGCGCCATTGAGGCAGTACAGTATCGGAAGGATGGAACTGACATACGGGGTATCATAAATTTTCCAGGGGGACAGACATCAGAAAACTTCACATAGAATGTAAGTCAAGCAGCAGAGGAGAGGGTCGGGATAAAGGAACTGAGCATAAAAGGAAAGGTGCAGGCAGTGTAGAAATGGTAGATGGAGGCCTAGAGGGTTTACCTGTAGTCTCCCTGGGTGAAAGAGAGGGTCAGTTCGACCCAAGGGGGCTTGAGGTGCTTGGCAGAGAGTCAAGGAGGAGAGAAAAGACCAGAAACGCGCCCCAAATGTCCCAAATAGGTGGAGATAACGTCTAGAGGAGAGTCTGATAAGGGAGAAACAATAATCCGAAGGCTCCGGCCTTGGATTTCCATCTTACTTCGTCTCTATTAACTCGTCTTGTTCTTTTTCTAAGTATGTACCACATGCTCTAGGTGCGAGTCTGGCTTACATAAGCCAAAACTCACACAAATACTAAGTAAAAAAAGGTAAAGTAAAGATAAAAAACAAAAAACTAAAGTAGAAACAATGAAATAATGGAAATCACCTACTAGGGAGATTACTCTCCCTACATCCGAGGGGGGCTTTGAATGTTGACTGTCCCCAGTCATCTCGTACCTAGCTGTACCATAAGGCGAGATAGGGTTTCGACCCTCGAAATGAAGCTCTAAGTGAAAATGGCAAAAATGCGAACTCGAAACAAAGAAAACATATAAAAGAAAACAGAAGGACTACTCAGCTGCCATCCACCATGGTACATGCACCATTCACCTCGAAAGCGAGAGAGGGGGAACCCAGCTCGAAGTGACTTGAGGCTACCTCGAAGGGCTCGAAGGGGTCTCGAAGCAAGTCGAAGGCAGGGAAGTGGTTTACCAGCAACTCAAAGCTACCCCAATGGTCTCGAAGGTTGCATGAGGGTAGCTCGAAGGGTCTCGAAGGCGACTCGGAGGGTTTCGAAGGCGACCTGAAGGGTCTCGAAGGCGAGTTTAGGCTCTGGATCGAGCTCGACGGTCTCGGAGGTGCTCGGAGGGGGATGGGTTACCTTCACACTCATAATCCGACCCTTGACAACCTTGGGTTGGTCTCGAGAGGGGGCCAGGGGCTGGCTCAAAGGGGGTTTGGTCGCTCTCGAACCTGGTAGCTGACCCTCGATGACCTGGGGGCGAGCTCGAGAAGGGGTGGGGGTCTGGGAACTCGAAGGGGACGCCTGTACCTGGGTAGCTAGACCTCCTGGGCCTCGAGTGAGGGCCCAGAAGTCCAATCGAGCCTGTAGGCTGTGCCCGAGTGCCTCACGAGGGATCTCCTCACCTGTAGGCAACACAACTCGACCTCTGACTATATGACACCTCCCTGCAGCCAGATACGAAGTGCAGATTCTGCACTGAGCTCGAATGTGTCCTTCCTGGCCACAGAAGAAACAAAAACTAAACCTTCGAGGGTGCCTCTGGTGCTTCGAAGCTCCTCAACTGGCAGGGAGGGCCTCACTCGAGCCTTCGCACTCTCGATGGGGTGGCAGACCCCTTGACGCTCTTGAACGTGATTCAGAAGGCGCAGGGGTAGGCTTCGACATTGAGATCGAGGGCTCTCGAGGCTGAGGTGAGCTATCTTTCCATGTCTCGAAGCGAGGGGAGAGTCTCGATGGAGTCTCGAGGCGAGGGGGACACTTCGATATGGGCTCAGGATGGTGAGCAACAGTACCTGGGGGGTGCTCGAGGTGCGATGAATGCCTCGATGCAGTCTTCGAGGGGGTCTCAGAATGCGAAGGGTGCCTCGAAGGGGGCTCTGGATGCAACAAGTGTCTCGAAGGGGGCTCGAGATGCGAGGTGTGTCTCAATGAGGTCTTTGAAGGAAGGTCGAGGTCCGAGGGCCGTCTGTACAAGGTCTCGAGAGGTGGACTATACCTTGACGAAGGCTCGAGGCGAGGGGAGTACCTCGAAGAGGTCCTCGAGAGTTCATGAGGGTGAGGGTGAGAGGTCGAGAACGAGCCGAGGTCTCGAAGCTTGCTTGAAGATGACTGAGCATGAGGGGAATGATCCCCCATACCATCCCAATGATCCACTGAGTACGAATGTGACCGACGATCATCTCTCGAGGCACAAAGTAAGTTCGAGGACGAGTCACCAGCCTGCTGAGCGTGGTCACACCTAGCTGGATGTGCCACAGGGTGCCATGAGCCTGCATCAGTGACTCGGAGAGGGTGTGAGCCGCTCGAAGCGAACTCAGGAGTGGGAGGGGGGTTCTTCGAAGTTCGAGGGGATGCCTCGAAAGGGGGACGAGGGAGAAGCTTCGTGCTCGAGCTTCCCTGGGAGTGTCTTCTAGAATGAGACCGAGAGCACTCCACAGGGGCATCTCGAGGGTTTCTGTCCAAGGGAGAATGCGAGCGCCGGGGTAAATTCTCACCTCGCTCATGAGTGGGACCTCTCGAAGGGTCCTTCGAAGTTCGAGACTGTCTCTCGAAGCCTGCAGGGGGTTCATACCAAACCTCACGAGGTGACGAGCTTCTCGAGAGGGACTCTAGGCGAGGCCGAGGGCTGCTCAAGACTCGCATATAACCTACGTATGCCAGTCGATCCTCGAGCTGGTCTCGAGACCTTCTCGAATACTTCTCCATAGGTGGTAGTAGCTGTGTGAATAGAATGAAACTATGTTTCACAAATAAAACTGATTATTGGAGGAAATAGGCACAGGAATGGCCAATGAGCGAATCGAGCGTCTGCCGGAGGTCTCGAAGGGTACTTCCAAGTCTCGATTTCGCCTCGATGCGACCTGGAACGTCTAAGGGAAGTCGGAGAGGGGTGGAAATGAACCACAAATGGGGGAGGAGGGTGCAAGGAACTCGTACGATACGTCTCGAAGTGGTTTCGACCACCAAAAACTGAAACTAGTCACCGTTGTGACTCGAAGCTTATTCTCGACTGTGCAGCCTCACTGGACTGCCAAAAACACGCAGATAATGAGTGGAAACGTCTGATATTTGTCTATAAACGAGGATGCACATCTAACGAAGCGTCTCGAAGGTCTCGAAAGTGTCTGATGGTAATTGCGAAGCATCTCTGGGGATGTTGGAGTCGTCTCGAAGCGTCTAGTAAGGGTTATGAAGCGTCTAGTAGGAGTCTCGAAGCGTCTATAAGGGAATTCGAAGCTGTCTCGAAGTGTCTGGTGGGGATCTCGAAGCATCTCGAATGTCTCGAACAGGGTCTCGATAGGGTCTCAAAGTGGCTTCTACTGACTCAGAAGTGAGTGTGAATACTTTCCTACAACTCCAGAGGGCACAAAAATGCGACAGAAAGTGCCAGGGAGCAAAGCTGTGGCAGGGGTGGGAGGACAGTGGCGCATTGGTGAACAACTGCTGGGAGGAATTCCACGAAACCTCGGGAGATGGTAGAGGACGTCTAGGGGCGCTGGGAGATCAAAGAAACGAAAGATTCGGCGCACCCAATCCCGAGTTATGCCCAAAATCGTCCTACAGTGCCTTTCTCCACAGAATGAGGGATATCTCCAGAACCACTGGAGCGAATGTGTCGAAAAAGGTATCGTCCGAAAGCTCTCGTCGAGTGGAGTCAGGGTCTCGAAAAGCGAGAGGTAGGGCGCGTCTGTTGTCGAGAAATCGCGTGCTCGAGCACGAAGGTAGGAGGAGAAGATGATTACCAAGCAAATCAGCCCCCTCGCGGTGGGCTCCAGATGTAGAAATGGTAGATGGAGGCCTAGAGGGTTTACCTGTAGTCTCCCTGGGTGAAAGAGAGGGTCAGTTCGACCCAAGGGGGCTTGAGGTGCTTGGCAGAGAGTCAAGGAGGAGAGAAAAGACCAGAAACGCGCCCCAAATGTCCCAAATAGGTGGAGATAATGTCTAGAGGAGAGTCTGATAAGGGAGAAACAATAATCCGAAGGCTCCGGCCTTGGATTTCCATCTTACTTCGTCTCTATTAACTCGTCTTGTTCTTTTTCTAAGTATGTACCACATGCTCTAGGTGCGAGTCTGGCTTACATAAGCCAAAACTCACACAAATACTAAGTAAAAAAAGGTAAAGTAAAGATAAAAAACAAAAAAACTAAAGTAGAAACAATGAAATAATGGAAATCACCTACTAGGGAGATTACTCTCCCTACAGCGGTATGACTTCGGGGCGCTCAACCAATAGCCAATCAGATAGTGGGCCAAAAGCCTAAAGTGGCAATGACCCTGCAGTGTACCATGCAGTGGGGGTGCTGTGCCATATCGGGACCAGTCCGTAGCCTCGATAGAAGATCACCTGACCTCGGGGAGTTGCCGAGGCCGACTGGTAGTGGTCACGTGGAAGGACCGACATGTGCCGATGGGTGCCGAAGGTTGCCGACCGATGCCGAAGGGTGCTGACGGTGTTCCGATCGGCGGCATTGTTGGTTGTAGGATAGGGGTGGTGGTCATCATTGGGAATGGTCGGTAACGGGTTGGGGCTGATCGGAAAGGGCCCAGGAGTGTCAGAGGGTTAGCGGGGAACCAGGACGGAGCATGGGCATGACACCTTGGCCATGTGCTTGCCATGTGGCTTAGGGCTAGGCCAGTCTCAGCCATGATGTCATAGTGATGTCACTATGATGTCATGCCATGTTTCCCTCATGTATGCCTCATCATAGCCTCATGTACAGTAGTATATATACCTAGCCCAATAGCCCAGCTAGCCCCAAGCTACTGTAGTTCATTTGGGATCTGGCCTTAACCAGCTTCTAAGGTCTCTTCTCCCCTTGTCTCTCTCATCTTTCATCTTGTCTAGCTTCAGTGTAGTGAGCCTGTGACTTTGAGTTTAAGGTCATAACAGGAATAGGTCAAGAAGTGTTCCTGACTGGTCATGAACAAAATAAGTGAATGTGAACAAAAATTGGTCAATGAACATTATGTGATGTCAGAGAACAGTTCACGACCAATATTTGTCATTGGCTGAGGATGTAAGGTTTTGTTGCCTTAGTTCACACCTGCAAACTGTACCATATGGTATTCGCAGTGTAAAATTTAAGACAGTGATGTCCTTAAGTCACTACGATGGTTTTATATACTAGGCATGCTGTTACGAGTCGTGCTTGAGTGACACAGTCAGGCTAGACTAGTCGACGAAGGCAACGACCTAAAGAGGAACACTAAACGAAACAAACCAACAATAACCAAGGCAAGGACGAGCGACGGCGGGAAAGTCGGAGGACACACAGATCGACGAAGACGATGACGAAGCCTAGGCAAGGCTCAGAGCACAGTCACTCAAACGATGACAAGAGGGATAACGCCCAAGGTGCAAAATGAATAGAACTAAGGAACTAATACAGGGTAGTGCCTACTTATATACTCTCTAAGTAAAGGCCATGAGGAAACCTCAAGGCCAGGGCACTGGGTATGATGTCAGTGGTGACGTCAGTATGACATCACTATGACATCAGGATGATGTCAGTATGACCTCAACGAGTACTAGGCCTAAGATCTAGACTGTAAGTATAAATAGCTCTCAAACTGTGAAAAGGGGAAAGGGGGTCTGTAATCAGAGGTCTGGATCGTGGCTGGATAAGGGCTAGGTACGCAGCCGTACGAAGAAGTGCCCAAGATAAGATCAAGATGATCTAATCGGGTATCTAATCAGTGATTAGATAAGATAAAAGAAAGGGGCAAATCTGCGATCCATTACACATGCAGGCATGTGATACTCTGGTATCACATGCCTGCAGATGATTATATTATGAACTTCTAATTTAGGGCACATCCCCTAACACCTTCCCCCTGTAGAGCTGACTCAGGCTCATAAGACAAGAAGAAAAGAAAAAGAAAAGAAAAGAGACAGATAGGGAAGACCCTATGTACATTCACACGAGATGTTGAATCTCGCAGCACTACCAATCCGAGGGTTATGCCTCATTTTAGTAATGCAAAACGAGGTACGAAGGGTGTTGAACCCTTCATACCATAACTCAAACTGAGGGGTTACGCCCTCAAGAGAACGATCCAGCACCTGATGTAGCGTCCCTTCTACATTGGGGCTGGCTTGTCCCTCACCTTGCCCTCCTCAGGCTCCTCATTTTTATTGGGAGTTCTCTCCCACAAAATCTGACCTTCCACCCCTGGATAGTTGGGTACAGCGGCACTGAAGTCCCTAATAATAGGGAGCTCTGGATCGCTGAGCAGATGAGCCTCGTAGGCCGCAATGCGCTCGGTAGCGATCCCGAGGGTCCTAGCCTGGCACTCGACCCACTCCTTCGAGCAGTTCTCCTTCATTACCAGAGGGTTGTTGATTGCTGCCCTCAGAAGATCGAGTGCAGCTCGAGTGTTGGTGTCCTGCTTCCCCCCATTATTAACAGTGCGGGTAATATACTCATTACCCGCCCACCTAGCCCAAACGAGGGCATCATCGGCATCATGAGGAGTGATGCCATTAGCTGCAAGGTATGCAGTGATATCAGCCATACTGGCTGAGCGAGTAAACTCCCCTTCCCAGGGGACATGGGTACCATCACAAGGGGCCACCTCTGCACAATCCAGAAGGGCTCTGTAATGACCCTTCACTGCAAGGAGATGGACTAGCTCCCAGAACCAGACCATCTGGTCATAGCTCCCTGTGGGGACTGGAGCCAGTCATTCATAGAGGAGGAATCCTCATACTAATTGGGCTGTGGGAGGACTGATTTCCCACTTGTCATCGTTGGGGTGCTCACTGACACCTAGCACCCCAGGGAACATTCTCGAGAGCTCAGAGCTCTTGTCTGAACCATTGTACCTATTCTGGTACATGCTGATGAAATTAATCCAGTCATCGACTGGAGCTTTGAGGCTCGGTGCCTCTCATGGTAGTTTGGGGATCCCCCCTTTTGCCTTCCTTCTGGAGGTTTGACCTCCTCCTCTAGGATTAAACACTCAACCCCTTGGAGGGGGTCGTTCTTGATGAGCAGGGGCTTGGGGGACCCCAGGGTTTTCAACCACCAAGCAGTCATGAAGAGGCATGATGGGTCTCTGACCCATCTCTGGCAAGGGAGCAGCAGGTTGACCCTCTATCTGCTGTTGTAAGGCTGGCTGTCCACCAGCAGGTTGTGATGTGAGGGCTTCCTCCTCCCTCCTTGCCCTCTCCTTGTCTTGTAGTGCCTCTCTCCTCTGGCACGCTTTCTGGGAGGCCCAAACAGGCGGCCTCCATTCCTTACATAAGTGTGAGGTTCATGACCTCATTTGTGTCTAACCTGCATTTTTTCCACAGGTTAATGTAGGTGATCAGCTCTTGTGCCCTATGGACACAAGGAGCATTCTCCTCAGGTTCTTCGTATGCTTCGGTGTACAACTTGCAGATTTCCTCCATGGTGTTAACGAGTCTGATGGGACCCATTATCCCCCTGTCCCATCTGGTAACTGAGGCGATGAGGTTTCCTTGTCTGATGGGATACCACGAGTATTTAAGCATCTTCTCTGTCCAGGAATCTGAATGCATGCTGCTTAGGAAACCTTGGGACCATGCAATAGAACTTAAGGAGTCATTTGTGCCAAAAAAGGGAAGGTTGATCCCTCTCTCCCCTGATGAGCAAACTGAAGTTAGTAACTTTGTTGATGGACAACTCAAGAAGGGTTACATTCGGCCTAGTAAATCGCCCCAGACTTCACCTGTGTTCTTTGTCCCTAAGAAGGATGGAAAGAAGCGCATGGTACAGGATTACTGCTATTTAAACAAGCAAACAGTCAAGAACTTGTATCTGCTCCCGCTTATCTCGCAGCTTGTTGACAAGTTGAAGGGTTGTAAATTATTTATGAAGATGGACCTTTGGTGGGGTACAACAACATCTGGATCTATGAAGGTGATGAGTGGAAGGCTGCTTTCATCTGTCACCATGGAGCCTTCGAACTGCTGATTATGTTCTTTGGTTTATGTAATTCCCCTGCTACGTTTCAAAACACATCGCCATGGGGGGTCACCACTATCATATCATCGGGGTATATTCCAACATGATGGTTAGTTTCAGTAGTTCATTGGAGGCAAACCTCCATTGTTTCGAGTGCTCTTCACACTTCTGGGGCCATGCCACTGTGTTCCCCCAGTATTTCTAGTATATCTGCAATCATCTGAAGCCTGTCAGCTTCCAAGGACTGTATTCAGTCTGTCATGGTTTGCATCACATAATGTGTGTGATCCATGTTCATTCCATGTCCCTCCATCTGTGCTCGGTCACAATCTTCCCAGCCACGGTCATACTCTCTACAAGCTAATTGCTCTGGGTATCGTAACACTACGTTCAATGTAGTGTCTCTGTCGATTGCCGACTCGGATATGTGCTCTATTCTCTGAGTGCATTCTTGGCATGAAGATTCCTCATGGATTGCACTGTAGATGGGAGACCAAATCCATCAATTTCTCGTAGATGTAGTATCTACTGCATTATTGAATTCTATGGGATCTTCCATTTGGGAGTCCATATCTTCATCTGCTATCCTCAGAGATGCACTCCACAGGGGTCCCCCTGTACCTCCCATTACCGATGGTTGGTATTCTTGTAGCTCTTGGCTGTGTCCTGGCAGGTGTCGCACATCCTCTCGTGCTAATATCATTTGTCATAAGGCATTCATACGATAACCCTCATGGACTCTGAGATGGAAGGCCATCGTCTGCAACACAGCCTGTACATGATTCATACTACCATCTGCATCCGAGAGTCATATGCAGTTTCCTTCACCTACCCCTCTGTGGTATTCATGCCTAGCATGTTCTTCTGGTACATTAAGTGCTTGTGCAAGGGATTCATCCCTACTAAGTAGCCCTTCTGCTATGTGGTCGACTCGATGTCGACACTTGTCACATGTCCCTTCGTGCACTGCTCCATATGTTCTGGACCTTTCCCACTTTTCCTCCTGAGGTTCTTCCTTGTAGGAGCTTCCTTCATTGGCATCTGGGAAGTCACTTCCTGCCTCGGAGACCTGGTCTCCTCCTGACAAGTCATCATCATCACATACAATCCACATCATAGTGCAAGTTACCTCCTCATTGGAAGCAACAGCTTCATCTTCTTCGTGTATGGCACCAAAGTATGTGACAGGTTCATTGTCGTCATCAATTTCTGAGTACATCTCGTACTCGTCGATGAATTCCCCTTCGTCACAGTGTGATCCTTCCTCGTGATCACTAGATTCATTGTGACCGGGTTCACTTCCAATGGCCTTTTCCTCATCAGGTTCCTCTGACTGATCTTTTATGAGGGTATCTTGTCCCTCTTCCTCTTGGACATCTACAGCATATAACTGCAGCTTAACTGCCACTTTGTTCTTGTCCTTTTGAGGATGAGGGCAATCTGGGGCCATATGGCCCACTTCTGAACAGTTGAAGCACGTTATTCCTGGCATGAGCTTATGGGGTTGCTGTCCCTTCTGATGCGAGTCGTCTCGCTCCTTATGATGGTACTTATGGTTGCCATCCTTACAGTGGAACTGTCCACCCTTCCTTCCAGCATCAGTGCCTTTGGGCACAGAGTTTGCCTTACGTTGATATAACATATTTCCCTTCTGGAAGTACTTATAGTCATCTTTGTTCATGGAGCTACCTGCACTCCAGTTTCCATGTGGGTGTGAGCCACTTTGTCCCTGGGAGGTCTTCCCTCCAGAGCTGGCATGGCTCATTCTCATGTGCATATTCACCGCTTTCTGCACAGTTTCCATGTGTCTCACTTCTTCGAGGATCTCCTCGATCGTTGAATGCTCTGCAGATATACCACAAGCTTTGAAGATCGATTTGATTATGGAGTGCAGTGAAGAGAAAAGATGAAGGAGACCTGGGGATTTACCTGTAGTCTCCCTGGGTTGAGAATTGGGTCAGTTTGACCCAAGGGGGCTCGAGGTGCTTGGTAGAGTCAGGAAGAGGGGGAGAAAGACTGAAAAATGCGCCCTAGAGATCCCAAAAGCAAGTAGGATAACATCTAACAAGAGTCTGATAAGGGAGGAACAATTATTCCGAGTCCCTCAGGCTTGGAATTCCATCTTTCATCTGTGGTAAGGTGTCTATTGTTATTCCAAGTATGTACAGTACAAAGTAAGTACGAGTCTGGCTTACATAAGCCAAACTCGTCCAAACACTAAGTAGAAGATAGAATAAAAGTATAGAAACAAAAAACTAAGGTAAAAAACAAAGAAATATAGTAATTACCATGGTAGGGAGGATGCCCTCCCTACAGTGGTAGCCCCTGCAAGAACTTCCTCCTGAATGAGTAGTCATTGGGAGGCTGCACCATTTGATGTGCATGACGCTTTAAGTTGTTATAGTACACAAGGGCTCCCTTGTCATATTTGAACCTAGTTTGATCATACTTGTCGGCTGCATTCTGCACTGACACCTCATGGAGGAATCATTTGAATAGTCCACAAATAAGTTCTTCAAATGTCCAGTGAGGTACTTGTCGGTTCGGGGAATCGACCTCTTGGTCATACCATTGGGAGGCTAGACCCTCCAAGTACAACCCAGTGTACAAAATGTGATCTTCATTGTGATCAGGGCCAGTGAACTTGAATGTATGACAGTACTTCAATATCTGGCCCAGCCAGTCATCAAACTTACCCAGGTCATCCTGGCCTCCATATTTTCCAGGCTTAGGTGGGTTCATCGCCTTCACTTCAGGTGCAACCTGTCCCATCAGTAACCTGACTTGTTCCCAGATACGCTGTGGGCAACTCTTCTTGTGAGAGCACAAAGGGAAAGGGGGAAAGCTGTAGGCCAGGCCTAGGCTCGTCCCGAGGGGTCGTGAGTCAGAAAGGAAGTGGAGGGAGTGGCTGGCGGCGAAAGGGAAGGCTTCCCTGGGTCGGAAGGGTACTGGCAGGGGTAGAACTCGAATTGCTGCCGCAGGGAGGTGGAAGGGGGCTAGTGTCGGCGGCTGGAAGCTCTCGGGGGCTTAGAACTCGAAAGGCGGCGATGTAGGACTCTTGTGACCGTTGGAGGACTTGTAGGCTTGTAGGGATGACTCTGAAGGCAGCAGGAAATTTTTATATCGCAAAGGGACTCGAATTTGGCGGTGGAACTCGGTGGGGAACTCTGTGGACGCAAAGGGGGCTCAAAAGACTCGAAGGAAATGCAAGAAAATGACTCTGGGGACTCAAGGGGACTCTCAGACACACAGATGGTGACGCCTGAAAAGTGGGTATATTTTTCCTAAGTACAGCGGTGTTTTGTATCATAGAGGAGGCTGTCACAGAGGAATATTTTGGCGAATTTCGGAGATGTCATATGTCAGAAAAATTTTGAAGGGAAAAGTGCCGATGTAAGGCACTACAGGTTGTAGGTATGAAAGAATGGTAAAAGAAAGCAAGGGAAACCGAAAGAAAACGAAAAGTGGTGAGGAGGAACGTGCCTAGGGTGTCTGGACTACTGGCCGATGCTGTGGGAGCTCTTCGGGGCGGTCTGGGGTGGAGCGGCAGTCCTACTGGTGGCGGTTTGCGTCGGTGTCTCGAATAGGACCTATAGATGCCGAGTAGCCGATGTCACAAGTGACGAGGTAGACTGCCGACAGTCAGTAGACACTTGATAGGCATACGAAGGGCCGAAGGCCAACACAGATAGGGGTGGACAACAAATGGGGATGAGTATAGGGGTAGGCAGTGACTTGTAGCGGTGACGAGTGTCGGTGATAGGGGTTACTTCCCGATTAGGTGGCGGCGGCATAGGTAAGCAAAGGAAGTGCTCGTGGTAGCTGAGATAGCCGAGAGTGGAGTGGCGGCGACCTTTCCGAAGGACGGTGGACCTACAGGGACTGGCTAGGGCGATAGGGAAGCTGGTATAGGGTTATGATATTCAGCCCTAGGGAGTATGGACTCCCTACACCTCCCGGGGTCTTTGAATACTGACCATCCTCAGTCAGGGGTACTCGGTGACACGGATCAGTGATGAGATTCCATTGACAGGTGGCTGTGCTCAGAACAATGGCAAGCGGGACAGGGACCTTGGTCATGTGCTGTGGCAAAAATGCTTCCGTGTCAACAAAGGGTTGCCAAACATACCAAACAAGTCGCCGCCACTTCATCTTTTCTTCTCTAAGTCTCATCACCACTGCTACTCACTGCCACTTCGAACACAACATGTCCCCTCCCACTTCTCAGCCTACTGTAACGCTTATAATCACAAGGACTATACTCGGTTACTCCTTGACTGATGGAGAGTAGAGGACTTGGAAAGAGTTAATGCGACAATGCACAAATGAACTCGATTGGAGTGTCTACAACAAGAGAGACGGTATTTATACTACTACGAGTGTTTGTACCGTGGAACGTCATAGAACAAACCAAACAAAGAGAGATAAACGCTATTGGCTGCAGCGCTCCACGCTGAGTCAATGCGGCTACGCTGACGAATCAGCTGACTAAGTAAAGCGTCTATGAGCGCGTCTAAGTAACCCTAACCAGAGAGTGGATAAATAAGGTAAACCACGCTAAGAGTACGCTACAACTAGTAGTGAAAAAGTACGGGCCGTTACACCTACCACGCCCAAGAAATCCAAGTCCAAGAAGCTGAGATACCTCTCGCCCGACGCTGCATGTGCACTGGTCCCGAAGATGTGGGCCAAGAACATGGGCAAGTTGGCTGCGCTGATGAAGGAGATCCCGGACGAAGTGGCCATGGAAGACGAAGCATGTGAGTGGATGGACAAGTATTATCGGGTATCGGTGAGTCGATAACATGCACCTGAGGCGTCTCAGCTGTAGCCAGAAGAGCAGGACAACATTGAAGGGCTGCGGCAGTTTGCCCACCACCATAGCACCGAAGTGCCCAAGTACCCTGAAGAGACCGAAGAAGCCCTTGGGTCCGCATTTTTGGCACTGGTACCCCTCCGGGACTGGTTCCCCCATCGAGCAACGAAGTCGAAGGCACAGCCCGTCCAAGTGGGAACTAGCAGCTCGCAGGTAGGCAGTGAGACCAGGCGGTCTCGGCGGCAGATTGAGAAGGCAGCTGCCAAAGGGGACGAGGATGATCAGGTGTGTACCAGCCCCCCATCTGTTCTTCCTGAGCGCTCTGACAGCCCTTCATGGCTTAGGTTCAGCCTGTAAGTGGGGGCGGCAATATTATCGATCTAGACACCATGGGTGAGGAAGAAGATGCTGCACCAGTCCCAGGTCGAACAGAGCCCATCGGCGAGGTTTCCCAGAGGTCGGGTGAACCCCACGAGGTGGCAGTCTCTGCTATGCAGGTTGACTCAGAGGCGTGTGGGCGATGCAAGACTCGGGGTATTCAGTGTGAGTGGAAGGAAGGCGCCCCTGGGGTGGCATGTACTGCCTGCCACATAGGGAAGAAGCGGTGTGACAAGGCTAGCAAGGCTGGCAAGAAGGTAAGTTTCTCGAGACTTCGGCATACACAAGGTAACCATGGGACGTAGCAGAAGAACACCGACACCTCAGCCCCATCGGCCTCGGTCAGCAAGAAGGCCAAGACCTCGGCAGCACCTCCAGACCCTCCCTCTTCTTTGGCGCCACCTAAACCCACTATCCGCATCAAACCACAAGCAGTAGGTCAGTCAGGCCCTCATAAAGCACCTGGTCCCCCTCCTCGTACCCCATCGATCTCCCATCTCCCCCTCTTCCTTCCTTCGAGTGCGGGTAACACTCCTACCCCTGACTCTCCTCGAGTCGAAGAACGCCTTGTAGGTGAGCCTGGAGAGACCGGCGTCAGTACTGGCGGCGTGTCGGTCAAAGCTGTGAAGAGGTCGGAAGATGCTGGACCTGGGGACTCAGTCGAAGTCGAAGGTCTGTGGGAGGATGACCAGAACGAAGAAGGGGGTTTCGGTCGAGCCCCTAGTCTTCCAGGTGCTCGGTGGATTCCATATGGTGGTCCTCAAGAGGCACTGGCACAGTACGACACGCAGCTGGTGGCCCTCAAAGGTATGATCGAGTGGTCTGGGGCTATCATAGCCGATCTCCACGCAGGGCTGGGTCAGTTGAACATGGTCCATCAGTGGGCTAGAAGGGACCTTCGGGCGCTCGAGGAGTGGCAGTGGGACAACTTTGGTGCTTGGCAGTAAATCTGACATTCGTAGAAGTCTCCTTGTCCTGTGTATAGGTAGGGGTGGTTGAATGTATTCGTGTGGGGTCTGTGTTCTGTCAAGAGGGGGAAGCCTGAAATAAGGTAAAGCTAAGGTAACAAGGGCAGTGGAAACAGGTAAGTAGAGAGTCTAAGAACTGTGGCAGTGAGTCTTTGAAATCAAACGAAGTAAGGTAAGAGAGAGGATTCAAAGGAGAAACTTTTCTTTATTTTTCTTTTCGGTATTCCATGTCAGCAGCGGGTCTTTATGTGTAAGTAAGAGGAGTGGTGAGTATAGGTATGAAGACAGAGAAAGGAAACTAAGAGATGTTTTTCGGTTTTATGGTCTTTTCGAGTTGTAGGTTTGTTTTTGGCATTTTTCATATGTACGGAGAGTCTGTAAAAGGGTATTCGAGAGATAAAAGAAACAGAAAAAAGAGATGGAACGAAGGGGTATGTTACTCATCTGACTCGTCCCTAAGGACGCCAGTGAGGTCTGGGTCGGGAAGGGAGTCGTCTTCGAGTCGGTCGATGGCGGTGCTGTTGAGGCCCACTAGTTGGGTGACCTCAATGCGAGATTTGTCACGGGGGAAGTAGGGAAGAGTCGGAAGGCGGCGAAGCGAAATTTTGATATAGCACCATCGAGCTCTGCTAGGAGATACGAGCCACCCTTGGTCTGACACACTACTACCATAGGACCTAGGTAGTGTGGCTTAGTCTTGCGGTCGAGTTCCTTCTCGATGCGGTGAAGAGTTTGATTGATAGGGACCTTGGGGGGTTACCTGAGTCTCCTACAGTGAAAGAGAGGGGTCAGTTCAACCCAAGGGGGCTTGAGGTGCTTGGTAGGGAGTCAAAAAGCAGGAAGAAGAGACCAGAAACGCGCCCTAAAAGTCCCAAGAGGGTCGAGATATCGTCTGGAGAGTGTCTCAGAAGGGAAAATCAATAATCCGAGGCTCCGGCCTTCGAATTCTGTCTTACTTCGTCTCTGGTAACTCGTCTTGTTATTTTTCTAAGTATGTACAACATGCTCTAGGTGCGAGTCTGGCTTACATAAGCCAAAACTCGCACAAATACTAAGTAAAAAAAGTAGAGTAAAGATAAAAAGAACAAAAACTAAAGTAGAAACAATGAAACAATGGAAATCACCTACTAGGGAGATTACTCTCCCTACATCCGAGGGGGGCTTTGAATGTTGACTGTCCCCAGTCATCTCGTACCTAGCTGTACCATAAGGTGAGGAGAGGGGTATCATCCTCAAAACAAAACTCTAAGTAGAAACTCAAAAATGCGAACTCGAAATGAAATAGACCATGAAAAAGAAACGGAAATGACTACTCAGCTGGGAGGGGACATAGCTCGAAGGTAAATCGAAGGTGTTCGAGGGGAAGAGGTGGCTCGGGGGTGGCTCGAAGGGGGCCTCGAAGTGCTCGAGGGGGCTCAAAGCGAGCTGGAGGAGGGGAAGTGGTTTACCAGCAGCTCGAAGCTATCCCAGGGGTCTCAAATGTTGCTCGAAGGTAGCTCGAAGGGCTTCGAAGGCGACTCGGAGGGTTTCGAAGGCGACTTGCAGGGTCTCGAAGGCGAGTTTAGCCTCTGGATTGAGCTCGAGGGTCTCAGAGGTGTTCAGAGGGGGATGGGATACCTTCACACTCGTAATCCGACCCTTGACAGTCTCGGGTTGGTCTTGAGAGGGGGCCAGAGGCTGGCTCAAAGGGGGTTGGGTTGCTTTCGAAGCTGATAGCTGACCCTCGATGGCCTCGGGGCGAGCTCGAGAAGGGGCGGGGGTCTGGGAACTCGAAGGAGACATCTGTACCTGGGTAGCTAGACCTCCTGGGCCTCGAGCGAGGGCCCAGAAGTCCAAACGGGCCTGTAGGCTGTGCCCGAGCGCCTCATGAGGGATTTCCTCACCTGTAGGCAACACGACTCGACCTCGGACTATCTGACACCTTCCTGCAGCCAGATACGAAGTGCAGACCCTGCACCAAGCTCGAATGTGTCCTTCTCGACCACAGAAGAAACAAAAATGAAACCTTCGAGGGTGTGTCTGGTGCCTCGAAGCTCCTCGACTGGCAGGGAGGGCCTCACTCGAGCCTTCGCACTCTCGATGGGGTGGCACACCCCTTGACGCTCTTGAACGCGATTCAGAAGGGGCAGGGGTAGGCTTCGACGTCGAGGTCGAGGCCTCTCGAGGCTGAGGCGAGCTATCCGAGGGGTGCTCGAGGTGCGATGAATGTCTCGAAGCAGTCTTCGAAGGGGGCTCAGAATGCGAAGGGTGCCTCGAAGGGGGCTCTGGATGCGATGAGTGTCTCGAAGGGGGATCAAGATGCGAGGGGTGTCTCGAAGGGGGCTCTGGATGCGATGAGTGTCTTGAAGGGGGATCGAGATGCGAGGGGTGTCTCGACGTGGTCTTCGAAGGAGGGGTGAGGTGCGATGACTGTCTATTCGGGGTCTCGAGAGGTGGGGTATACCTTGACGAAGGCTCGAGGTGGGGGGAATGCCTCAAAGAGGTCCTCGAGGAGTTCATGAGGGCGAGGGCGAGAGGTCGAGAATGAGCCAAGGTCTTGAAGCTTGCTCAAAGAAGACTGAGTACAAGGGGAACAATCCCCCATACCATCCCAACGATCCACTGAGTACAAATGCGACCATCGATCGTCTCTCGAGGCACGAAGCAAGTTCGAGGATGAGTCACCAGCCTGCTGAGCATGGTCACACCTAGCTGGATGTGCCACAGGTTGCCACGAGCCTGCATCAGTGACTTGGAGAGGGCGTGAGCTGCTCGAAGCGAGCTCAGGAGTGGGAGGGGGGTTCTTCGAAGTTCGAGGGGATGCCTCGAAAGGGGGACGAGAGAGAGGCTTCGTGCTCGAGCTTCCCTGGGAGTGTCTTCTAGAACGAGACCGAGAGCACTCCACAGGGGCATCTCGAGGGTTTCTGTCCAAGGGAGAATGCGAGCGCTGGGGTAAGTTCTCACCTCGCTCATGAGTAGGACCTCTCGAAGGGTCCTTCGAAGTTCGAGACTGTCTCTCGAAGCCTGCAGAGGGTTCATACCAAACCTCACGAGACGACGGGCTTCTCGAGAGGGACTCTAGGTGAGGCCGAGGGCTGCTCAAGACTTGCATGTAGCCTATGTATGCCGGTCGATCCTCGAGCTGGTCTCGAGACCTTCTCGAATACTTATCCATAGCTGGCAGTAGCTGTGTGAATAGAATGAAAATATGTTTCGCAAACAAAACTGATTATTGGAGGTAATAGACACAGGAATGGCCAACGAGCGAATCGAGCGTCTGCCGGAGGTCTCGAAGGGTACTTCCAAGTCTCGATTTCGCCTCGATGCGACCTGGAACGTCTAAAGGCAGTCGGAGAGAGGTGGCAACGAACCACGAGGGGGAGAAGGGTGCAGGGAAATCGTATGATGCGTCTCGAAGTGGTTTCGACCACCAAAAACTGAAACTAGTCACCGTTGTGACTTGAAGTTTGTTCTCGACTATGCAGCCTCACTGGACTGCAAAAATGCGCAGATAATGATTGGAAAATGACTTATATTCATCTATAAACGAAGTTGCACGTCTAAAGAAGCGTCTCGTGTCTCGAAGGTCTTGAAAGCGTCTGATGGTAATGGCGAGTGTCTCAGAGTGTCTCGAAGCGTCTATTGAGGGCTCGGAACGTCTAGTAGGGGTTGCGAAGCATCTAATTTGAGTCTCGAAGCGTCTATGAGGAATCTCGAAGCAGTCTCGAGGCGTCTGGTAGGGATCTCGAAGCGCCTCAGATGGGGTCTCGACAGGGTCTCGATAGGGTCTCGATAGGGTCTCGAAGCAGTCTCTACTGACTCAGAATGACTGGGAAATACTTTCCTACAACTCCAGAGGGCACAAAAATGCGACAGAAAGTGCCAGGGAGCAAAGCTGTGGCAGGGGTGGGAGGACAGTGGCACGTTGGTGAACAACCACTGGGAGGAATTCCACAAAACTTCGGGAGGTGGTAGAGGACGTCTAGGGCGGCTGGGAGATCAAGGAAACAACAGAATCGGCGCACCCAATCCCGAGATATGCCAACTTTCGTCCTACAGTTCCTTTCTCCACAAAAACAGCGATAACTCCGGAACCACTGGGGCAAACGCGTCGAAAATGGCGTCGATCGAAAGCTCCCGTAGAGTGGAATGAGCTTCCCGAAAGGCGAGAGGAAAGGCGCGTTGGTTGTTGAGATATTGCGTGTGCGAACTCGGAGGTAGGAGGAGAAGAGGGTTACCAAGCAAATCAGCCCCCTCGCGGTGGGCTCCAGATGAAGAGTTTGATTGATAGGGACCTAGGGGGGTTACCTGAGTCTCCTACAGTGAAAGAGAGGGGTCAGTTCGACCCAAGGGGGCTTGAGGTGCTTGGTAGGGAGTCAAAAAGCAGGAAGAAGAGACCAGAAACGCGCCCTAAAAGTCCCAAGAGGGTCGAGATATCGTCTGGAGAGTGTCTCAGAAGGGAAAATCAATAATCCGAGGCTCCGGCCTTCGAATTCCGTCTTACCTGTTCCAGAGCGGAGCATGGCCCACTCAGGGTAGCTAGTGAGAGAGCAGTGGGCTTGAGTGACATAGCGGTACCTGTTCGACTTCGGCATGATGAAGGTGTCGACATAGGCTTTGTGGAATAATGGTTCGGGAATGGTGACGACAGGGGGAATGTGGACACAATCGAGGTGGCAAATCTGGCATTTGTGACATGTCCTGATGTACCAGCGAACATCCTGCTCTAGCATGGGCCACCAGAATCATGTCAGTAGGTGCATATGAGTGGAGAAGATACCCTTATGGCCCAGCTCGTCGTGAGCCTGGCGGATGATGTTAAGCCACTTGTGGTGGTGGACCACTAGCTGGTGGCGGCCTTGGGGTTCCTTCCTCCACAACTCTCCTCCCTTTACGAAGTACAGTCATTCACTGGCACTTTAAACACCACCAGCACTTTAAACAAATACTTGCAGCATGTGAAATCTCCTCAAATTGGACATAAAAACATCAGTAGCATCTTGGTTGCATGTATTGGTATCATATATACAATTTTCAAGTAGACTCATCACTTCCAGTAATTGACAATTTCACTTTTCTCCCAAAAATTGTGGTAAAAGTAAGAGTATGGCGAAAATACACAAGTATCTTAGTCATGAAATTCTGCAACATGAATACATAGAGGTCTGCCCAAGACATATGTACTGTGTAATATGCAGAATAAACATTATTCATCCTGCCAGTGTGATGCCAGATGAGCATGATTGAATTGCATGTTATCAGTACATAATCTGCATCTCTCACATTAGATATTCCCCAAAAGGAAGTACTTCGGGTTGACGCCACAAGAAAAAAGTGCGTCATCTTCAAGACACCATGGTAGGTCGGGCTCAGTCTACTGCAGAAAAAAAGCACATAAGTGCCTTGAGAAAAGAAGAAGGTCTGGCATATGCCATCAAGCTCCATGGGGAAGACCAGGAAAAACCAGAAAAAGAGAGGCGAAGTCTGCGAGTATTGTGTCAAGATGCAGAGGAGGAGATGAAACGAAGGAAGAAGGCCATTCACATCAACCATGTAACTCTCAAAAATCGTCTTGAGGGGAGAAGAAGTTGCCAGCAGGCCAATGAAGAGAACAATGCTTGGCTTACCCCTGAAGAAGAGGAAAATGTCATTGCCTACTGCATCAAGCTCGCTGCATGAGGCTTTCCACTCACCCACAAAACTCTGAAGTTTCATGTTGACACACTTTTACGAGCACGTCTAGGGTCAATGTTCCCAGAACATGGAGTGGGCAAGAATTGGACTGGCCGCTTCATCACCCGACATCTCAAAAGCCTCAGTACATACTGGAGCTCTTCCCTTGATGCTAAATGCAGACAAGCAGTCAATGAAAACACTCATAAAGCATGGTTTACTCTACTCAAGAGTACACTTGACAAGTACCAAATCGAGGAGGACTGTATCTGGGCAGCAGACGAGACAGGCTTTCAGCCCAGAGTTGGGCAAAAGCAACGTGTCCTTGGGCCTGCAAAACAGAAAATGCAATATCAGCAGTGTGATGGGAATAAGGAAACCATTACCATGATGGTTACTGTCTCTGCTGATGGCTCCACCATACCACCAACATGCATTTACAAGGGCCAGTCTTTCTCAACGAACTGGCACCAAGACAATACCTTGTGAGCCTCATAGGTATAGGATCACAATTCTATCTCAAAGATTGACCTACACATTCTAGTGTTGCACATTATGATAAGGGATGGACTGATGGGACAATAGGAAAGCTGTGGAGAGAAGATTTCGATCAGAAGACTCATGAGAAAGCAAATGGCCATGCTTGCCTTCTTCTCGTTGATGGACACAACTCACATTATACAAAAGAGTTCCTCGACTATGCCCATGAACATGACATTCATGTTCTATGCTACCCAGCTCATACAACACACATCTATCAAGGGCTTGATGTCGTGATCTTCGGTCCACTCAAGCAAAGCTGGTCGGATGAGCAGGATCAATTCAAGAGTTCTACGGGGCAAAAAGTCACAAAACAAAACTTTATTTCGGTCTATGGGAAAGCACACCAGAAAGTCTTGACTCCAAAACTCATCCGCATGGCCTTTGCAACAACGGAGTTTGGCCATTCAATCCCAATATCGTGACAAAGGAAAAGATGGGACCAAGTCTAGAAACATCCTCCAAAGGCTGTCTGCCACTCCCAGTCCCCAGTCCTGTCCGTGCTGTGACATCACTCATCCGTCAGTACCAGGGAATCGATGCGCAGCATACACCCACCACACCTAGACCATTTCCACTTCCCAGTCCCAACATCACTTCCTCCTGCAATGACGATCCATTTTGCATCGGTACCGAACACACCAGACTCCAGATCCAAGGTCAAGAACCTCAGGCAGGACCGAGTACTCGGACCCAGCAGCATCAACCAGCAACACTGAGTCACATGAACTGGCATGCATCCGCTGCACAAGAAACAATTGGCACCCTTGCGTTGACATCAGCCTCATTCCTCGTTGACAAGACACCTCTTACCTCATTGCACCGTCTTCCTGATTACACCCCCATGACCATAACACCAACATGCAAACGCTGGCACAAACTGCTCAAAGAAGAGCCTCAGGATGAAAAAGAGCATGCTTACCAGGATGCACTGCATGAGTCATACGACCGTGAAGAGCATTACAAGAGCGCCCTGTTTGGAATGCAGTCAACTGTTGTGCTACAGTCAATGTACTGTGACCGGGTATCTAGCCAGCTTGCAGCAGTGGAAGAAAGGCGGAAAAAGCAAAAAAAGGGTAAACTAAATGCCGATGGGCTGCCCAAGCTACTCACAGGAGATGCCTTCAGAACCCTCGTCATGGAGCATGATATAGCAGCTGAGAAAGAGAAAGTTGAGCGTGAGAACCGACAGAAGCAAAGAGAGGCACAAATGGAACTTATGGTGGCCTGGAAAGAAGTAGATGAAGCACGGAAACAAAGGAATAAGGATCACAGAGAGGCCAGTACCATGAAGAATTGCATGCTTGGGAAGAAGAACGTGATCTTGCGAAGCAGGAGAGACGACGGATTCGATGGAAAAGACCAAAGCTGGGAAAACTGGAAACAGCGGCACAAAAACCAGGTGCCGAAAGCGTGGATTTTGGCCGGAACGATGTGCAAGTTGGTGGGAACGAGGACGACGATGACGGCACACAGGTTGACAGTGGCTGGAGTGACGAGGACTGATAACATCCGGTCACACGCAGATATCATTAATAATAATGTTGATATACCAATTTAGTCACTGTTCAAAGTGCCGGGAATGACTGATAAGGGCCCTTCTCTTGTTGGCAAGTTTTCACTTGTTCCCCATATTTTCACCTCTGGATATCTTTGTACTAGTCTGCAAGGTTCTACGCAATATACCATTCCATACCACCCGATCTTGAATAATTGTTGTGTTGCATTTTCTACAGGACCTACATTTTTGGTGTTTAAAGTGCCGGTGAATGACTGTACTGGGAAGCGAGCTGCACCAGGGTTTCTATCTCCTTCTCCTCTAGTCCATCTGGCAGCTTCTTCGTCTCCAGGAACTCTCTCACCACTTCTAACCTCTCATCTCTCAGCCTAGCCTTGTCGGATTGTGGTATATCGGATTTGGCGGTGTCGGGCGGTGTCTCAGCAGCGGTGAACACAGCTACGTCCTGGGGTACATTGGTGTATGAATAGTATTCAGTTGGCGGTATATCTGGGGGATGTAGCAGGTGAGTTCTTGGTTCCTGATGATTCACAAGGTCGATGGCATAGGCTCCACACTCATCTACCCAATCCTCGTACTCTTCTTCATCTACCTCTGGATCTTCTTCGGCCTTCGGTCTCCTAGACAGCCCATTGGGGGCGGCATGCTTGGCGGCGGGTATGTGGATGAGTTTGAAATCGAAGAGGAGGATACTGGCGATCCATCAGTTGATGGTCACATTGGGCTGAAGATCAGGATTGTTTATCATACCCTTAATATACCTGGCATCCACTTCGACGACTAGGTTCCATACACCGAAAATGTACAGCCACATGTTGTGTAAGGCACGGAAGAGGCCGAAGAGCTCGAGCTTAGCTTGGCTATACCGCTGCTCTCAGTCGTTGAGGGTAATGGAGCCGAATCAGGCGGGAAATCGTTTGCCACTCTCGTCTTCTTGCATAAGGATGTAGCCGATGGCGATATTGGAAGTGTCGACGGCGAGGATGATGGGACATTCTGAGTCGTAATCTATTGACCGAAGGGCGGAGGATGAAACGATGGCGGTCTTTAGGTACTCCATTGCTGCTCGGTGCTTGTCGGTGAATTCGAAAGGGAAATCCTTCTTGGTCAGTTCTACGAGCGGTCGGGCATGCTTAGCGAAGTCTTTGATGAAGATGCGGCAATACGAGCATAGACCTAGGAAGCCCCTGACTTCAGTGACATTAGTACAGTAAGGCCAATCTTTGATTTTCTGTACTTTGGTCTCGTCGGGAATCCTCCCCTCGTACGAAACCTTGTGGCCGACAACTACTATAGATGGGGCGGTGATGACGCATTTCTTGGCAGAGACTGTGGCACCTGCATGTCAGAGGTGGTGGAGGACACGGTTAGTGTTTTGTAGATGTTCCCAGATGAACCGATGGATGCCGCCATTCTGCAGAATTGTTTCATAGGTGCCGTCGGCGAGTTGATAGCGTGATTTCGGCCCCTTGATAGGGCAGTCATCGATAAAGGGGATGGTAACCTCAGGTATCTCGTCTTTAAGGATCCAGCAGACATCTCCATGGAAGATCTGGATGGCGTTAGTATACCCCATAGGAAGTTTCATAAGGCGGAGGGTGCCAATAGGGGTTTGGAAGGTGGTTAAGTCGTGGTAATCATTGTGGATGGTTCGGTGGTCATAGCCGACCATAAGATTTAAGATGCCATAGATGGAATGGCAGGCAAAGGCTTCAGCAATTGAATCGACGAAGGGGGGGACTGCTGAATCCTGAATGGAGACAGCATTTAGCGGCTGCAGGTCATGTACGAGGTGCAATGATTTCCTGTCCTTCTTAACGACACAGAACCACTTGGATCGGTAAGATGAGGTCGAAGGCTCATAGACACTGGCAGCGATTTTCTCTTTAATAATCTGGACTATGTCCCGAAAGATAGCTGGTGGGATAGGGATGTTTCGTTCGACCCAAGGTTTGTGGGGTAAGGTTGGGATCTTCAGCAGCAGGAACATGTCTTCATGGAAGGTTCCCTGCTCGGCAGTCTCCCAGGCGAAGGCGGCCTCATGGGTGCGAACTAGCCATCAGACAAGGTCGAGTTCTGCCGGCCAGAGGAACTTGGCGGGATCGAGATCGAGCTCTTCTGCTCTCGCTGCCATGAATCTAGAGCCTGGAACAAATGGAGGGGGGTGGTACAGTAATACAGGTAGATCTGCGAGAGGGTCGCCAACCTCCCGGCGGTCAACCCGAAACTCGATGGGCATCGCAGTCAGAACAGGCTGAACCTTCTTCACTACAGGCTTGTATTTTAAAACGTGGTAAACTGGGTCGAATTCAAAGGTAGATCAAAGTGCAGAAAGTGTCAGCGGTGAAAGGGTAGTACCAGTAGAAAACAAGAATGGGTCTTTGGGAGAAATGAAGCTAGCATCGAAAGGATGAAGGGAAGGCGTACTAGAAGCGGTATAGTCGAGAAGATATGCGGCGGCAGTGCTTTCTTTAGAGTCTGTGGAACAAGATGAAGTAAAATATGGCGGCGAAGGAGGGGGATCTGAAACATAGAGGGAACACACGGATACTACTTCTTCATGGCCTCCTCGCTCTCTTGGTGAGTCCTTGACCATCATTAAAAACCCTGGTTGGCTCCTTCTAAGTGGTGGTGGTACTCTTGGTGGGAGAAGTACTCGGCTTCATCTTCAGAGTTGACAAAGCAAGGCTGGGGATGCAAGCGGTGGTGAGGTCTGGTCGGTATCAGCAATTGCCACCTGGTGTTCGGGTCGCAAATTTCGAGGGATTGCTCGCCATCAGGGAAGTCTCATAGGATGCTGCTGAGTAGGCAGAAGAAGGGGCGGCCTAGAAGGAGGTTGAAAGGTGCTCTGTTGATGACTTGGATCTGGAGGTGCACCTCTACAGGACCGATGCGGAGGGAAGTGTTTTCGATGACACCTAGGGTACTCTCTTTAGACTGGTTAGCTGCCTCCAAGGTCATATGCATGTCGGAACATAAAGGAGTGCCCAAGGCCTCCCACAACTCGCGCCTAAGGGCCACTACCTGGCAGCCGCTGTCAAGGATACACTCAACTCGAAGCTTGTCCATGAGTATCCCATCAACTGCCCTGAGGGGAGTGGTGGCTAAGCCGACACATTTGCCTTCGGTGTCCCTGATGAGGTACTGTTCATAAGACGCCCACGTCGATGATGATGAGGTTTCGGATGTGGTCTCGAGGCTGCCTATAGTGATCTTCTTCGTCATGGCCATCTCCTTAATTTGCTTTCTGATTTCGGGGCTGACAGCGAGGAGGTCCTGGGTAGAGACTTCAATCTTGGCCCCTAAGACTTGGGACATGAGCCGCTTGGTGGCGGCGGCCTCATCAAAGCTGCTCTGGTAACAAAACTGAGGGGTAGAGTTAGACTGTGGCTTCGAGTTGGAGGTTTCGGCAGCATTATTTTTAGGCTGTGGGATAGACGAGGCAGTGTTGTTGGTGGATGGGGGTTGGATCTTGGAGGTCGAAGCCAACGCTTGGTTGTTCACTGGGACAGGGTTGGATGTGGCAGCATTGTGAGGTCGGCATACTGGTATCTCAACTCCATCGAAGCGGGCTGGTTTCTTCCTCTTGATGGTGTTCTTTACTTCCTCGACTTGAGCATAAGCTCTGGCAAGGGCTCGTTTGTCTTCTTTGTCAGCGTTGTCTTCTATCTCCTGGTCTACAAGGTATGATGAGGGGTGGACTTCTACTTGAAACTCGGTGGAGTCTCCCGAGCCGAAGAACATGGTGTTGACGAGGTGAGGTGGCGTGTCACGACCTCTTGACGATGAGGTGGCACCAGGGGACTGCACCGACACTAGGTTGGCCGACGCCATGATCGACTCCCTGAGGGCTAGGAAGTTGTCTATCTTTTCCTTGAAGTTCCTGCTGGCGGCCGACCTAGGAATGTCAGAGCCGTCCTTCATAAACACTTTACCGCCTATCAACACACATTTCCCTTGGCAGATGTACTCCTGGCACAGCTCGCACTCAGCAGTCCTGTGACCATCGGTACTGCTGCAGAAGAAGCATCATGGGTCGAAAGGGCAGCGATATTGTTGGTCCTGTTGTTGGGTCTGGCAGGCTGCTGGCGGCTGGTCGGCAGTCTGCACATATTCTCGTTTAAGGATAGTCAGTGGGGCAGAAGGCTGGGAATAAGACTCTGGGAATAAGGCTGAACTGCCGACTTGTGCTATGTTCCGACGAGCGCCGCTCAAGAGATAAGTGGCTTGCTTGTAGATCTCGTCGAAGGGCCAGGGCTCGTCAATGTCATGGTCGAGATCCTTCAATTGGAGGCGGGTAGCAAGGGAGTTACGGAATCGAGGCGGGAATCCTTCTAAGAACTTTTCATTGATGAAGTCGGTGGCGAGTTTCTTCTTTTTGTTGATGAGGGCGATGGTGCAGCGGAACTCTCGAACGTATTGGCCGAGGTCATTAAGGGAAGACATGGGCTTCTGTACTTGTTGGTGGAGAAGGGTTTCGAGGTCGACTTTGGTATATTGACGGCCTTTTATGTCGGTGCCTGGGTAAAAGCTCAGTACCTCTGTCACGAAGGTGTCCCAGTCGTCAGTAGCTACTGAGTCAAGGGAAGACCACAGTTCCGACTCATTGCGGTCGGCATACAGATTGCCCATTTAATTTTTAACCTCTCGTCAGTAATTCCTGTGTCGGTGCAGCTTTGGTCGACGTCTTCGAATAGGCACAGATATCTTTGGTCTTGCCTGAGAACTTGGGGGCCTTGTTAGAACCCTGAAGCGGCATCTCTCGGTGAGTAGGGGCGGACATGGTCGGTGGTATCATAGACGAATGGGGTAGGCTGGGATTTTGGAGACAAATCAGTGTTGGGGTCGGTATACGCGGTGGGATTCGATTAAGTGGGGGTGAAGTGGTGCAGGATAAGGAGGTGGACTCTGTTGGTATCAGAAGCTGCTTGGTGGTGAATGCTGAAGTAGAAGGGGATGGTGTAGACACAAGCTCGGTGAGGGGGGATGACTCTTGGTGGTCTGGTGGCAGGACGAAGGGTTTGTCGATGTCAAAGCCACCTGGGATGTCGAGGAATGATGGAGATGGCAGATCTGGTATGGGAAGGGATTCTTCAAGGTGTAACTCAGTATCTGACGAATGGAGCTCTGAAATCTCTCTGGTATCAGCAGACAGCACGAATAAATCAGAAGACGAAATAGAAAGGCGGCGGAAGGGCTCTAAGAGCTCTTCGAGTTCAGTTCTTTGACGAGTAGGTCGGAGAGATCTCCTTTCCGGATCTGAAGACCCCTCGCAGTGGGCTCCAGAACGATGTGGGCAACTCTTCTTGTGAGAGCGCAAAGGGAAAGGGGGGAAAGCTGTAGGCCAGGCCTAGGCTTGTCCCGAGGGGTCGTGAGTCGGAAAGGAAGCAGAGGGAGTGGCTGGCGGTGAAAGGGAAGGCTTCCCTGGGTTGGAAGGGTACTGGCAGGGGTAGAACTTGAATTGCCACCACAGGGAGGTGGAAGGGGGCTAGCGTCGGCGGCTGGAAGCTCTTGGGGGCTTAGAACTCGAAAGGCGGCGATGTAGGACTCTTGTGACCGTCAGAGGACTTGTAGGCTTGTAGGGATGACTCTGAAGGCAGCAGGAAATTTTTATATTGCAAAGGGACTCGAATTTGGCGGTGGAACTCGGTGGGGAACTCTGTGGACGCAAAGGGGGCTCAAAAGACTCGAAGGAAATGCAAGAAAGGGACTCAAGGGGACTCTCAGACACACAGATGGTGACGCCTGAAAAGTGGGTATATTTTTCCTAAGTACAGCAGTGTTTTGTATTGTAGAGGAGGCTGTCACAGAGGAATATTTCGGCGACTTTTGGAGATGTCATATGTCAGAAAAATTTTGAAGGGAAAAGTGCCGATGTAAGGCACTACAGGTTGTAGGTATGAAAGAATGGTAAAAGAAAGCAAGGGAAACCGAAAGAAAACGAAAAGCGGCGAGGAGGAACATGCCTAGGGTGTCTGGACTACTGGCCAATGCTGCGGGAGCTCTTTGGGGCGGTCTGGGGTGGAGTGGCAGTCCTACTGGCAGTGGTTTGCATTGGTGTCTCGAATAGGACCTATAGATGCCGAGTAGCCAACGTCACAAGTGATGAGGTAGACTGCCGACGGTCAGTAGACACTTGATAGGCATACGAAGGGCCAAAGGCCGACACAGATAGGGGTGGACGACGAATGGGGACGAGTATAGGGGTAGGCGGTGACTTGTAGCAGTGACGAGTGTCAGTGATAGGGGTTACTTCCTGATTAGGTGGTGGTGGCATAGGTAAGCGAAGGAAGCGCTCATGGTAGCCGAGATAGCCGAGAGTGGATTGGCGGTGACCTTTCCAAAGGATGGTGGACCTATGGGGACTGGCTAGGGCGATAGGGAAGCTGGTATAGGGTTATGATATTCAGCCCTAGGGAGTATGGACTCCCTACAACGCTGTGTGTATTTGTTTTGCATAAAGTCCATATACCTCATATTGCCTGGGGTGAATCCCCTCAGATAGTTCAGTCGGTTTCCCTGGACGACACATCGTCCCCCGACTATGGGAATTCTCCCATATCCTCGAGGATCATCCTCTTCCTCTTCTTCCAGGTCATCACTGCCAGGGGGTCCTCCTCCTGGAGGGCCACCATCAGGGGGACCACCCCCAGGGAATCCTTGACCAGGGAAATTTCCCCCATAGTTATTTCATTCAGGAGGACTGCCTCCATCTTCGTCTCTTCCAGGAGGTCTGCCTCCATGTTCATTTTGGCCATACAGATTCTTGGCCACTTCAGCTCTATTATTTCCTCCAGGGGTATTATCCCTGTTTTCTCCGACAGCGTTTCTGGCTGCAATAGTGCGATCTCGGGCCCTCTGGTGGAGTATTGCAGGCCCCCGTTCATTTACAAACATCTGTTGGATTATATCCGAGTCTTGCCTTGAGAAATATGCAGGGCGATGTCATGCACCAAAGGTGTTTGGTGATGTGAGCATGGGCTCAGAAGCTGAATGATGAAGAATGGAGAAGCCTAGCCCTAATGTGAAGAATGACTGATATGGCCAGCAGTCATCCATCGCATGAGAACCATCCTTAATGTTAGGGAAGAAACCGCTCAAGCGCCTGAAAAAACTTTTTGAGCGCTAGTTTACGGCATTCCGATTTTTTGAATATCTCCGTCATTTTTAAAGATGTCGACACCATTCCATGCTCACAGACAGCTCTCGACCACGCCATCCTTCCTGCCAAATTTGGTAATGATCTGCGCACTCCACGATATTCTGCATCATTTTTACCATTGAACGCCCATTTCACCAATATTTATTGTAATGGCCACCTCCTCAACTGTCTCTTCACTCATGTCCTTTGCTAGGGAGAGTAACTACAAGTACTTGCCAGGAATCCCCACTAGCTCTCACCCCAAAGCCTCCTGGTTCATCCCTCCCTCATCCACAACCTCCCATCCTATCACTTTGGGACAGTGAGTTCTTCTCATCAGTCCGATATTGAGGAAGACATTCTTTGGTTGCCTCAAGTCTGTCGTCAGGCTTGAAAGGTCTTAGTGGTTGTTTCGGTCTCTCCAGTCAAAAAGGATTATGGATTTTTCCTTCCTGCCCCCTGCAACATCTATCTCTCAATCTCATCTTTTGTTCTCCCAAAATTGTGACAGCTCCAGTACCAGTTACTCTCATCTACTCTATCTGATCACATTCATGACGAATTTGAGGCAGTTCTCCCTGCCCTCATTGGAGAAGACGGCCCCTCCTCCTCCTCATGCCCTCCAGAACACTAGTTGCACCTGGTACAGGTCACTTTGCAGAGAGGAGAGGGGGGGGAAAGTTGCGAAATCCTAAGCCCTGACTACCCTGGAGACCCCCAAAATTGGCCCCTGGCAGAAATCCCCACAGTTCTTCTTTCAGACGCACAGCATATTGCCCCAATGAATCTGGATCTCAGATCTAGGAGTCAGAATGACTCATTTGCAGTCATATCCCTTATTCAGCAGTGACCAGTGTGCTTACTCATCCCCCTTTCTGTCGCATTATTCATCTGTTCCTTAATGACTCATTTCTATTTCAAATGATTAGTGATATTCTTCATCATGCTGACTGATTTTACTTACCAATCACTTACTGTCCTTACTCAGCCTTGCTTGGCCCTACCAATCCTTTACCAATCCTCTTACCAATCGCTTACAAACCCCTTACAAAGTGTTTCCCTCTGTTTACTTCAGGCTATGCTACCTTTTGTATATAAGTACCAATACGTCGCAGCAAGCAGAAAGCAAGTAGTCCCCCCCTGCATAGGATACTGTCCCCTTTGTAGAGTGACTACTGCCCAATCATTATCATCGTTATCAGCCTTATTGTCATCGCTTTGAGGCCCTTCATTATCTTCCTTATTCTTGCAGTATCTGAGGCTCCATTAAGGGTCTATTTACTGTCATTCTTCATCACTTTACATCACTTCTAGTCTCTGAGTAGCCTAGATATCTTCGCTTTTCTGTCCTCCCTCTGCTCCCCTCTCATCAGGAGCACTGTTCCCTTCTGCCCTAGTCCTCTAGTGTGCAGAACCCCTCCCCATTTGGCTGTAACTGACCCCTTGAGCCAAAGTCCACGGAGGTAAACCACTGACTCGGCATTTGTCTTTGTGTTGGGTTTTTTTGGTGTTTTCACCATAGATCCATATGTCGACTCACAGCAATCTGGCATGTTAGGGGCAAATCCACCCCTTCTGCCAAGAGTGTCAGCTCTCTCGAATGGGAGGTTTTCCCTCCTTACTGGCATTCCTGGCCAGAAATGAGGGATTGTCTCCTCTCTCTTAATCATAGGTTCGGCCTCTGGAGTAGTCGTCCTGCTCGCACTTTTGGTGGCGAGTGCCCACCTATACCTCTCTAATTCTTCTGCGTGATGCACACCAGGGTTTACCCCATGATTGTCGAAACCTTCGGGGCCATACTCATATTCCAGCCATTGTTGCTGCAGACTCTTGAGGAAGTCATTCATAGCCTCGAAGGCCATGCAAGGGTCGATTGGGGCATCCCTCTCACTCATCTCTCTCCTCAAAGGCTCCTTGCCTTCTTCGAATATCTCAATTGGAGGACTCTGAGTCCTTCATACTAGAATGGGGTCGGAGGACATCCATGAATTATCCAGCTCAGTGTGCTGAGGAGTAAGGGGACTCATTGAGTCTCTGGATACCTCATTCCCTTCTCTCGCAGCTCATTTGGTGCTGCTTCCCATTGTCATTGAGGTATTCAATCCTCCAGGCATATGTGCACCTGGCGCTCCAGACCTGGGCTGTCTTACTGGATCACTGCATGCATAATCCTTCACAATATGATTATCTGCTTCGAGGAAAAGTTAGGTGAAGAGACCCCACAGTGGGCGATACGTGAGGCAGAAGGCTGTGATGAGGAAGGTGGAGATGATGGTGGTGGTGAACAGGGAGAGGGAATGCAGGGACAGCGTTTCCATGGGTATTTGATGGCGAGGCTGTTCGAACAGCGTGGTATCCGCATGTAGTTCCAACAGTTCTTAGGAAAAATACTTGTGCATCAAATCTTGCAGAAAAATGATACAAATTTTGGGCTACGAAGGATACATGACATCATACAGATGTAAATGGTAGTAAAGGAAAAAAAAAGTACTGGACGCTGAAGCACTACAAGCCATCTGATTGTGTGACATGAGAGGTAGATTGCATGGCGGGAGGGGTGGTAGATTGCACGGCGGGAGGGGTGGTAGATTGCATGGCAGGAGGAACAGTAGTAGAAATGGAGGGAGGAACAGTAGTAGAAATGGAGGGAATGGACACATCACCTGCGTGGAGACTTTGAAGTCTTGCCAATTCCAACTTGAGGTGCATGAGCTCTGATTCCTCCTTAAGCATTTCCAGGTCCAACTTCTTCTGCTCCAAAATTCAGATATGCACCTTCTCCGCTTCAATACACTCCTTCTCATGCTCTGTCTCCAGATGAGCGATCTCCTTTTCTCACATGTAAGCCTGGGTCTTCGCTACTTTGTGCTCATACTTGAGGGTAGACCAGAGCAGGTGCTGGTCTTCGGAAGCCTCATTTAGGCCGGTAAGTTGCCCATTGAGGTCGGCTTTGATCTGTGCAAGGACATTTTTCCCCTTCGTCAGGCTGGTTTGGGAAGACTCAGAAATCATGCCAGCACGCTGAGTGCTATCGCTTGGTGTAGAAGACGTAGTTGTTGTAGAAATGGTAGAAGCTGTAGGCCCTGGGTAGGGGGCCATGTGGAAAGCGGATTGACTGTCTGACGATGCAGTACGACGGTGCATTGCACTCGGAGGGTTTGTCTGTGGGAAGAACCATGTTGGTAGAATTTCCAGGCTATGCTTTGTTGTTAGGGAGAAAAAAACGATCTGCTAGCACGTACCTCCTGTTGAGATGGCAGCTGTCTGCCCAGCATCTGTGGTTGCTGATCCACAGGCATGAAATCATCCTGGTACCCTGGAACCGACACCACATTCCATTCCCCCTCCCGACCTTCATCTATTTCACCTTCCTCCTCCTCCTCCTCTTGCTCAAATGCATCGTCTTGATCTTGATCTTGATCTTGATCTTGGGTGTGATCGCATGCAGGTGGTGCAGTAGTCCCCCTGCTTTTGATAATAGTAAGAAAATCACCTGTTCGATTGGCCCCAGGAGTCGCATTGAATACTCTCGCATTGTAAGCAGGGTTGCCGTGCCACAGCTGATCACATTCCTCCCAGAAGGGAAATTCTGCGAGAACTTGTTCTTGGGTAAATATTGTGAGTGAGCAGGGTGACAGCAACAGAGTGGAGGGTACTTACCATGGAGGTTCCGGTAGTTTGGGTTATTAGGGTTGACACCCTCGCCAGTAGACTTGAACCTTGATGCATGTTGATGATATTTGTTCTTCAATCTGTAAAAGGAGCATAAAGAATCACTATGAAAGGGGGGGGGAGGAAGGCATACGTTACGAGGCAACTTGCCACTGCTGATGCAAATTTTGCCGGATGGGAGGTGTATGACTCCCCATACTGCCTGTCCTGGCAAAAGATAGCATCGGCAATAACTGCATTGATATCCTTTTTCCTCTGGGAATGAGGCTTTCCCTGAACATTATGATCCATCGTCTCGTTGAAGAGGACAGCACGATCAGCTGGATGTTGTAAGATCCAAGATAAAAGATCCCTCGTAAGTTGGGGGTATGGCTCCCAGTGAATGGCCTCACTCCCAGATCCCTCTTGTGGCTCCTGATGGTGCTTTCTTGCTTGCTTGGCTTGAGATCTTACCATGGGGGGATGGGTGGTGGGCTCCACAGGAGGGCCTGTAGTCCTCATCTTGGGCTTCGACATTGTCATCTGTAGGTCAGGTTGAGGGACAAAAGTATACTGGGGATAACCCCTGCCACCCCCGGCTGGGAGCATAGCGATCCTTGACTTCAGCTGAAGGTGAGTGGAGCGTCGTAGGTCTCGACGAAGGGGAGGCATAATTTGAGACTCCACTTGAATTCTACTGCATGGTCCATGAGCTCAGTTGGAAATTTCACACAGAAATTTGCTGGCTAGGCCAAGCTGAGCGAGCTTTGAATACCATTAGTATTTCGAGTATTGTGTGGTCATGTTGTGGCTTATGTAAGCCACTCACGACCTCAAGTACCTTGTACTTACTTAGAAGAATAACAAGACGAGTTCATAGAGACAAAGTAAGACGGAATTCGAAGGCCAGAGCCTTCGGGTTATCATTTCCTCCATTATCAGACCCTCCTTAGATGCTATCTCGACTATCTTTGGGTTTTAGGGCGCATTTTCAGTCCTTGTCTCTCCTTTCTGACCCTGTACCAGGCAACTCTTAGCCCCCTCAGGTCGAACTGACCACTCTCATCACCCCAGGAGACCTCAGGTAAACCCCCTAGTCTCCATCTATCATTTCTACACCGGAGTATCACATGCCTGCGGATGATTACGAACTTCTAATTTAGGGCATGGCCCCTAACAGAGGAGATCCACCACAGATTATCAACTGTTGCATGTCATCCACACAAATGATAATCATTATCATGCATACCACTAGATCAAATTACATGTAGTAGCTTTGCAGTGTAGTAAAAAATGAATGGATGCTACTATGTCATGTTAGAGGTTGTACTGGTAATACAGCAGACCCAAACCCTCCAACTCCATGCTCCAGCCACTGGAAGAGCTCAGTTGAGCTGCTTCCATGGTCATGAGTCTAGTATCACTGTGTCATGACCATGCCTTGCCTGCCCTTTTCCCATGCCTCCACACCCCCTCCAACACCTCTGCCCACCTCTCCAACACCCTCCAACCTGTTCCTGACCAAGTCTGATGCTTACTAAGCCTGCCAATCACTCTGCTGCAGCAATTGAGCACTTGCCGCTGTTGGCTGCTGTTGGTCTTGACATGTAACTACCTTTGGACTATATTGAGCTGACCCCCTGTGGGTCATGTGACCATCTTAGGGGCATTATCCATTTGGGGTAACCAGGCTGAGTAGGCACTGCATGGCACTCCAAAGGGTTGCACTGCTTTCTGGGATTTCAGCCTGGCCTGTGATTGGCTGTTGGTGAGCACTCCATCACAATCTTAACCACTTGTAGCCACTGTTAGACTTCATTCTGTCATGAAGTTTTCCGACATACGTCTCCCCTTAAAAACTTCTGTATGCCCATATGTTAGTTCTGACATTCTGATACTGTACTGCCTCAGTGCTGCCATAGTGCATAAATACCTGTACAGTACTCCGATGTCACTTCAGTATGAATATCGACATGAGTTCCCCAATCTGAGTCTCTGTCCCTCTCCTCTGTAGTGTTTTCCTCGGCCTGGCCCAAAGCCCTGAGCCAGGCCAAGCTGACCCCTTCTGAGCCAAGCTCTAAAGTCAGCCTGTGGGGGCTTTGAACCCTGCACTTCACTATAGATTACGTGTCCTGGATTCTTTCTATACCCTTCCACACTTTCCATATTACATAATCATGGTTGTAGAAAATTTCCATGCTCATTCCTTTCACCTCAGTGACTTCCATTTGTCCTGAGGTGAGCATACTTACATGTACATTCCACTCATTACCTACTTCATACTGACCTATTGTAGACTCATTCCTGCATTAGGTACAGAATATAGTAATGGTATTCAAAGCTTGCTCAGCTTGGCCTAGCCAGCAAAGTTCTGTGTGAAATTCCAACTGAGCTCATGGACCATGCAGTGGAATTCAAGTGGAGTCTCAAATTATGCCTCCCCTTCATCGAGACCTACGACGCTCCACTCACCTTCAGCTGAAGTCAAGGATCGCTATGCTCCCAGCCGGGGGTGGCAGGGGTTATCCCCAGTATACTTTTGTCCCTCAACCTGACCTACAGATGACAATGTCGAAGCCCAAGATGAGGACTACAGGCCCTCCTGTGGAGCCCACCACCCATCCCCCCATGGTAAGATCTCAAGCCAAGCAAGCAAGAAAGCACCATCAGGAGCCACAAGAGGGATCTGGGAGTGAGGCCATTCACTGGGAGCCATACCCCCAACTTACAAGGGATCTTTTATCTTGGATCTTGCAACATCCAGCCAATTGCACTGTCCTCTTCAACAAGATGATGGATCATAATGTTCAGGGAAAACCTCATTCCTGGAGGAAAAAGGATATCAATGCAGTTATTGCTGATGCTATCTTTCCCCAGGACAGGCAATATGGGGAGTCATATGCCTCCCATCCAGTGAAGTTTGCATCAGCAGTGGCAAGTCACCTCATAACATATGCCTTCCCCCTCCCCTTTCATAGTGATTCTTTATGCTCCTTTTACAGATTGAAGGACAAATATCGTCAACATGCATCAAGGTTCAAGTCCACTGGTGAGGGTGTCAACCCTAATAACCCAAACTACCAGAACCTCCATGGTAAGTACCCTCCACTCTGTTGCTGTCACCCCACTGTGGGCAACTCTTCTTGTGAGAGCGCAAGGGGAAAGGGGGGGAAAGCTGTAGGCTATGCCTAGGCTTGTCCCAAGGGGTCGTGAGTCAGAAGGGGGTGTCGGAAAGGCTATGGGAGACAAGGGAAAAGATCCCCTGAGGTCTGGGAGTGGTTGGTGATGAAGAACTTGAATTACTGCCACCAGGCAGGCAAATAGGGCGGCTCTGAAGGGCTATGATGGCTGGTAAGGGCTGGGACTTGAAGGGCTGTGGTCTAGACCCTGGAAATTGGCAGGAATGACTCCAAAACACTGTGGAACTTTGGAAGCGGCAGGGGGACTCGAAGGGCGGCGGTCTAGACTCTGGAAATCGGTGGGAATGACTCTGAAACACTGTGGAACTTTGGAAGCGGTGGAAGGACTCGAAGGGAGGCGGTTTAGACTCTGGAAATCGGTGGGGATGGCTCTGAAACACTGCGGAACTTTTGCAGTGGTGGAAGGACTCGAAAGGCGGCGGTTTCTCGAAGGGGTGGCTCTCGGGACTCTATGTAGACTCTGGAACTCGAAGCAGACTCTCTGGGGACTTGTAGAAGACTCTGTAGACTCGAAGAACTCTGTGCACTCAGCAAGGACTCATAGAACTCGAAAATACTCAAGGGACTCGACTCTGGGGACTCTGGGATGCTCAGAAACACAGATGGTGACCACCAAAGGTGGGTCTTTTTTTTTCTAAGTGAAGCGGTCATACTTGTAACATAGAGGCGGCAGTAGCTAGGTGAAAATCAGCAGTTTTTGGAGCTGTCAAATGTCGAAAAAAAAGTGACAGAAAAGGGCCACATGTATGGTAAATCACATGCGTCGCACTAAGGGAAGGGAAAGCGAAGTAAAACTGTTCGGAAAAATATGTAAATAAAGGGAGAGGGTATGGATGACATGCCTGGACAGCAAGGAAGTGCAGGGAAAGCTGCGGAAACTTTGGGAGATGAAACATGGGGTCTGGAAGCAGAATGGTGGCGGAATGTGTGTCGGAGTGGGCGGTGGGTCACAGGATTGACACCTGGCACTTTGGAAAGGGTTTCCGACAGCCAACGGACAGGTTTCATGTGTCGAGGGGCTGAGGCGGTCGGAATAGAGAAGGCTAGGCCCTCCAAATGGAACCTGGAAGCAAAGCAGCACCTCTGTGGCGGAGATAGGGGCATGTGAGGCGGTGGGAAGGCACAAGGGTGGGCGGAGCTATTTTTAGATGGCGGAGGTGGTCATTCTGGCTGTATTGGCGGTGGAAAGGCAGCAGAATGCCATAGATGACAGTGGGGATGATTACAGAGGTCGTAGCGGTCAGGAATTGCTGCAATATGGTGGTCTTAGACCCTGAGGACTGTCGGAGCATTGTGGCAGTGAAGGAATGCCGAAAAGCGGCGGGTTTCAGCCCTAGGGAGTGCACACTCCCTACACCGCTCACTCACAATATTTACCCAAGAACAAGTTCTTGCAGAATTTCCCTTCTGGGAGGAATGTGATCAGCTGTGGCATGGCAACCCTGCTTACAATGCGAGAGTATTCAATGTGACTCCTGGGGCTGATTGAACAGGTGATTTTCTTACTATTATCAAAAGTGGTGGGACTTGTGATCACACCCAAGATCAAGATCAAGACGATGCATTTGAGCAAGAGGAGGAGGAGGAAGGTGAAATAGATGAAGGTTGGGAGGGGAATGTGGTGTCAGTTCCAGGGTACCAGGATGATTTCATGCCTGTGGATCAGCAACCACAGATGCTGGGCAGACAGCTGCCATCTCAACAGGAGGTACATGCTAACAAATCGTTTTTTTTTTCTCCCTAACAACAAAACATAGCCTGGGAATTCTACCAACATGGTTCTTCCCACAGACAAGCTGTAACGACCTGTACTTTTTCACTACTTGTTGTAGTGTAGCTTAGCATAGTTGTCCTTATTTATCTACTCTCTGGTTAGGGTTACTTTAGATGCGCTGTAAGGTTGATAGATGGGAGGCCTGGGGTATGCCTGAGGTCTCCTAGAGTGAAAGAGAGGGGTCAGTTCGACCCAAGGGGGCTTGAGGTGCTTGGTAGAGAGTCAAAAGGGTAGGAAGAAAGACCAGGAAACGCGCCCTAAGACCCAAAGATAGTTGAGATAATGTCTAAGGAGGGTCTGATAATGGAGAAGATATAAATCCGAGTCCCTCGGGCTCGGAATTCCGTCTTTTCGTCTCTGTAACTCATCCTGTTATTTTTTCTAAGTATGTACCACATGCTCTAGGTGCGAGTCTGGCTTACATAAGCCAAAACTCGCACAAATACTAAGTAAAAAAAAAGTAGAGTAAAGGTAAAAAGAACAAAAACTAAAGTAGAAACAAAGAAATAATGGAAATCACCTAGTGGGGAGTTTACTCTCCCTACAGTGCCCATAGACGCTTTACTTAGTCAGCTGCTTTGTCAGCATTGCCACATTGACTCAGCATGGATCGCTGCAGCCAATAGCATTTATCCCTCTTTGTTTGGTTTGTTCTATGACGTTCCTTGGTACAAACACTCGTAGTAGTATAAATACTGTCTCTCTTGTTGTAGACACTCCAATCGAGTTCATTTGTGCTTTGCACATTAACTCTGTTCCTCTCCATCAGCCTCTACATCAGTCAAGGAGTAACCGAGTATAGTCTTTGGATTATAAGTGTTACACAAGCCTCTGAGTGCAATGCACTGTTGTACTGCATCATCAGACAGTTGATCTGCTTTCTGCATGGCACCCTACCCAAGGCCTCCAGCTTCTACCATTTCTACAACAACTACGTCTTCTACACCGAGCCGTAGCACTCAGTGTGCTGGCGCGATTTCAGAGTCTTCCCAAACCAGCCTGACAAAGGGAAAAAATGTCCTTGCACAGATCAAAGCTGACCTCAATGGGCAACTTACCGGCCTAAATGAGGCTTCCCAAGACCAGCGCCTGCTCCAGTATACCCTCAAGTATGAGCACAAAGTAGCGAAGACCCAGGCTTACATGCGAGAAAAGGAGATCGCTCATCTGGAGACAGAGCATGAGAAGGAGCGTATTGAAGCAGAGAAGGTGCATATCTGAATTTTGGAGCAGAAGAAGTTGGACCTGGAAATGCTTAAGGAGGAATCAGAGCTCATGCACCTCAAGTTGGAATTGGCAAGACTTCAAAGTCTCCACACAGGTGATGTGTCCATTCCCTCCATTTCTACTACAGTAATGGACTGGCACTTGCACCAGTAAAATTTAATTGCCTCACATTTCATTCCAATGCAAAAAGTACATAGATCATGCATGAGATCCATGTTAGTACGTACTCCAGCAAGCCCCATATGAATTTTGAAGTGCATCATGAACATTCTCCATGGTGTAGAAGGTTGTTGAGTTTTTGCACCTTATCATGTCCACACCACCACTTGCACCGCACCAAAAAAGGAAATCTGTATTACATAATATGATAATGCATGGCCTGGCATGCCAATGGATTGAAAAATTTTCATACCATTGCATGGCTCTTGTGGTGGACTTCACTTAACCACTAGTCTGCCCATTGCCATTTTAAGCTTAGTATCATGATAAGGATGAGTGATACAAGTGCAAAGACATGCTTCACCAGCATCCCTCTGGCAAGTCTCATATTCACAATCATGTATAGTTGTAGCACTTGCCTGCAGCTTACACCATAAAGAACAACATATGAAAATCCTGGAGTGGTATGACAAGTCCAAGCAAACCTATTAGCAATATACCTGAAAAATTGCAGATTTTGCACACTAATTTGAGCACTGTGAAACATCCAACAATGCAATATTCTAGTTTTTGGTAAAATATTGATCCTTACTGCAATACCTTACTGCTACATGCATTACATGTCATGTATCCTTCATAGCCCAAAATTTGTATCGTTTTTCTGCGAGATTTGATGCACAAGTATTTTTCCTAAGAACTGTTGGAACTACATGTGGATACCATGCTGTTCGAACAGCCTCTCCATCAAATACCCATGGAAATGCTGTCCCTGCATTCCCTCTCCCTGTTTGCCTCCACCATCATCTCCACCTTCCTCATCACAGCCTTCTGCCTCACATACTTTTCCTCAAAGTGGGTAATCATATTGTGAAGGATTATGCATGCAGAGATCCAGTAAATGGCGATGTGTAAGTCGTAATCCTTGCTCATATGCAACCTGTCACAACCATGCCTTGCCTGACCTTTTCCCACGCCTCTGCACCCTTTCCGACACCTCCGCCCACCTCTCTGACACCCTCCGACCCATTCCTGACCAAGTCCGACGCTTAATAAGCTCACTGACCACTCTGCCACTGCATCCGAGCAATTGCCGCTGTTGGCTGCTGTCGGTCTTGACTTGTAACCACCATTGGTCTATATTGGGTTGACCCCCTGTGGGTCATGTGATCATCTTAGGGGGCTTTATCCATTTGGGGCCACTGGGCTGATTAGGCACAGCACGGTGCCTGCACCGCATGGTGCTCCGAAGGGTCACACTGTTAAGTCCAGGCCTACTCCGACGATCTCCGACGCTCACAGAGGCCGGGGAATGGGTATGAAGGTAGACCGACGTTGGCCGAGGGTTGGCCGACACGGGCCGACGGAGAGCGATGATGGCCAAAGGGTGGCCGACAGTCGCGACGGAGGTTCAGGAGAGGGCGTCAGGTTCAGCTCGTGCGCTGCCCCCTTGTACGAGCCCAGCCCTTGGATTTCATAGACAGAAGAGAGTCGGTACAAGGCCGACGAGTTGGGAGGAAGGCCGGTCGAAGACCGCAGAGTGGGAACTAAGTTGATATTCGTACTGAGGAACTCTGCCTAAGTACATCAGGATTATATACGGTACGTGCGCCATCGAGGCGGTACAGTATCGGAAGGACGGAACTGACATATGGGGTATCATAAATTTTCCAGGGGGACAGACGTCAGAAAACTTCACGTAGAATGTAAGTCAAACAACGGAGGAGAGGGTTGGGATAAAGGAATCGAGCATAAAAGGAAAGGTGCAGGCAGTATGACTTCGGGGTGCTCAACCGATAGCCAATCAGATAGTGGGCCGAAAGCCTAAAGTGGCAACGACCCTGCAGCGTACCATGCAGTGGGGGTGCTGTGCCATATCGGGACCGGTCTGTAGCCTTGATAGAAGATCACCTGACCTCGGGGAGTTGCCGAGGCTGACTGGTAGTGGTCACGTGGAAGGACCGACATGTGCTGATGGGTGCCGAAGGTTGCCGACCGATGCCGAAGGGTGCCGACGGTGTGGCTGTGTTGACCCCTGTCTGCCATGTGGCTGTACAACACCCCCCTCATCCGTGTGGGCTCATATTGTGGCTGTGACAAAATCCGGGTTTTTGTCAAGACTGGTTCCCTTCGGTCTCCGAGAAGGTCCGAGGTCAGAGGTTAACACTGGGATGGAAGTCCGGACTATCGGAGTTTAGTATACAACTAGTATACCTCTACTTGCCGAGTTCCAGAGGTCAGAGCGATCCAGATACAACTGGAGTCGAGTGAGAACGAAGAGTATCTTAGCTGATATTCGAACTGAAGTGCTACAACGTATGTACAAGGCTTTTATACTACAGAGAACGTTGTAAAGCAATGTCTGGGGCGTAGCGACTACCGGAGCGCAGTACGGATGACTGAAAAGATTAGTAAGGGATTAGTAAGCTAAGCTGGTAGTCGCCGGTTAACTGGTAAGTAGAATGATTAGTCATAAAGGCCAGAACGGCAACTAAGAACGACGTGAGGGAAACTATTACTAAATTCGGAAACCTATATATGAAGTAAAAGATAAGAACGAGAATAGAACAGAGTTCCGAGAGTCTAGAACAGAGATAATAATATCTGGAGTTTGTACCAGAGTATAGGCACGTGTCACGGATGTGACAGTTTTCTGACAAGTGGGTAACCTGGAACTACCCATGATCATTTGGTCAAAAACAGCAGCTAAGGCTCTTTGTCAATGCCCCAGAAGAGCTAGATCCCCAGTTGGTGGTCTTACAGAATCTGGCCATGGCTGTCGACCATCTCTCTCGTTCCACTCGCCGTCCCGACGACAATGCGTCCTCCCGGGCCAAGGTCCGAGAACCTGATACTTTTGACGGTATGGATCCACGAAAACTCCAGACCTGCCTGGTCCAGTGTGAGTTGTGTTTCCAGGACCGTCCTCGGGCCTTTCGTCAGGATCGCAACAAGGTAACATTTGCCCAGTCGTACCTGAAGGGTATGGCTCTGGAGTGGTTTGAGCCTGACCTCCTGAACACCAGAGATCCGGCTGACTGTCCACTTTGGATGGACAGTTGGCTAGACTTCGTCGCAGAACTCCAAACCACCTTCAGACCACATGACCCCATTGCCGAGGCCAAACATCAATTAGACCACCTCCACATGAAGGAAACCCACCGCGTCAACCGCTATGTGGTGGATTTCAATAGGCTAGCCTCCCAAGTCTGAGGCTACGGAGATGGTGCACTCCGTCACCTCTTCTACTCCGGACTCCCTGATTGAATCAAGGATGAGATCAGTAGGGTCGGTAAACCCAACACTCTGCATGGACTGTGCACTCTAGCCCAGGAAATAGGCGCACATTACTGGGAACGTAAGGACGAGGTTGCTCGCCAGGCCAAGTCCTCTGGAGCAAGCTCCAGTAATAACTCCAGAAATAAGGCCAACTCCAACAAAGGAGATAAGCAGAAATCCGGAGGTAATGCTCCAGCCGGTACCAGTACCCCTACTCCATCCACTTTGACCACTAAGCCCCAGAATCAGCAAAGCTCCAGACAATCTACCAGCCTGTCCAATAAGCTTGGCAAAGATGGGAAGTTAACCCCAGCCAAGAGGAAGAGACACTTCAAGCAGAACCTGTGTATGTTCTGTGGGAACACCGGACATAAGGCCAAGGAGTGTCCCAGATCAACCTCCCATGCAGCCAAAGCCCGAGCAGCTATGGCAACCGAGTCGGAAGCCAAACCGACTGCCTCTGCTGAGGCAAAAAAATAGAGTGCAACTCCCAGAACTCCGCACAGCCTGGGAGTTGTGTTGATTCCGACTGTGCATCTGTGGAGGCACGCTTCAATGCATCCGCTCTTTCAAATCCTAATTCCCTAAAGCCTCTTGTATCCCTTGACACCTACAGTACTCTGGACTTTCCAGCTTTAATAGACTCTGGGTCGACACATTGTTTTGTAGACTCGGACTTTGTCAATAAACACGATCTTTCCACGTACCCAGTCCAACCGCTCACTCTCCGTCTGTTCGACGGTATGACTACAACTTCTATCACCAAAGCCTGCAACCTTGTCATTCGTTTTCCCTCTGGAGATGTCACCGATATGACTTGTTATGTAACTCTGTTGGATTCAGAGTGCAAGATAGTACTTGGGCATAACTGGCTCACCCGTTACAATCCGTCGATTGATTGGGTATTGGGCAGTATTAAATTCCAGGACCTTGCATCTCGTTTGCCAGCGCCGACATCACCCTTCGACATGGAGTCTTCTCCTAGAAACTCTGTAGAGTCCCGTCTGGGCTCCCTGTCTCCCTCATCCACACCCCTTGATTCGGTTGACTCTTCCACTTCACCCGGCCTTAGAGCACCCCACATCTCGCTTATCAACGTGGCTGCATATGTCCATGCTTGTAAGTTGGATGGCTCACTCCATTTCTCCCTCCAAGTTCGTCCTCAGGACTCCAGTAAACTCCGAGCTGCATCTGTACAAGACATGCCAGACTTATCATCGGTTCCTTTGGACTATCACAACTTCGCTGATGTGTTTAGTAAGGCCAAGGCCTCGACCCTTGCACCCCACCGGGAATTCGATTTGAAGATAGAACTAGAGGAAGGAACTACCCCACCGCTGGGAACATTATACTCCCTATCACCAGTCGAGCTTGCTGCTCTCTGGACTTTCATAGACGAGAACCGTGCAACTGGCTTTATCTGTCCTACATCTTCGCCTTACACCGCTCCTGTCCTCTTCGTCAAGAAGAAGGATGGATCACTCCGCTTATGTGTGGACTTCAGGGGTCTTAACAAGATCATGAAGAAGGATCGCTACCCACTCCCTCTCATCTCGGACTTGCTTGACTCGCCTAGCTGTGCCAAGGTCTATACAAAAATCAACCTGCGCCATGCCTATCACTTGGTGCACATTGCCGACAGAGATGAATGGAAGACTGCGTTCTGGACTCGTTACAGATCTTATGAGTGGCTCGTTATGCCATTTGGACTAACCAATGCCCCTGCAGCATTCCAACGCTTCGTCAATTCAATCTTCATGGACTTACTCGACATATGCATCGTGGTCTACCTAGACGACATTCTCATCTACTCCGATAACATAGAAAATCATAAAAAACATGTTCGTGAGGTTCTTCACAGACTCTGGAAGCACAGTCTCTATGCCAAACCAGAGAAGTGCGAGTTCCACTCCGAGTCTGTTGAATACCTCGGCTTCTATCTTTCCCCCAACGGTTTAACAATGTCCGAAGACAAAATCAAGGCCATCCGAGACTGGCCCAAACCCCGTAAAGTGAAGGACATCCAATCCTTCCTTGGCTTCGCCAACTTTTACCATCGATTTATCCATAATTACTTGGACATTGTGGTACCCCTTACATGCCTCACTCAGAAGAATGCCCCTTGGAATTTCTCCAAGGAATGCCGAAAGTCCTTCAACCGCCTCAAGGATGCTTTTTCCACAGCTCCAATCCTTACCCACTTCCAACCTGGACTTCCCATAACGGTTGAAACAGATGCCTCTGACTATGCAATAGCTGGTATCCTGTCCATCACATGCTTGGACAGTGAGATTCGTCCTGTAGCATTCTATTCATGGACTTTGACTGCTCTGGAGTTGAACTATGACACACATGACAAGGAGCTGTTAGCTATTCACGAAGCCTTCTGGACTTGGTGTCACTACCTTGAAGGACCTGCATTTCCGGTGGATGTTGTCACGGACCACAAGAATCTCAAGTACTTCTCCACTTCCAAGGTCTTGACCAGGTGTCAAGCACACTGGTCCGAGTACCTTTCCCAATTCAGTATGATCATTCGTTTCTGCCCTGGTAAACTCGGTGCTAAGCCCAATGCCCTAACTAGACGATGGGATGTCTACCCCAAAGCGGGGGATAAGGACTTCGCCCAAGCCAATCTGCAGAATCTCCATCCTGTTTTTACCTCAGAACAACTCTCCAATTCACTGAGGGCCACCTACCTCGAAACTCCTGTGCTACACGCTAGCATGATCATGGACGTTGAACAACTCCATAATGACATTACTGCCATTTTCAGTAAGGTTGTCACCATGAGAAAATTATGTCAAAAACACACTCCAACTTCGGTCAACCATAACTTCTCACCTCTCACTCGGAATTCGATGAAAACGACACCAATCGACTCAGATGGTCCAGGAGAATCCTTTCCGGCATGACTGAAGATGAAAATCCGAGTTTTAGAATTTCGGAATTTCAGGGGATTCAGTTCTGTGGTAAGTACCCTCTTCGGTCAGCTCGAGGGTGCGGTTTTGCCCGAAATGGCCCGCAAGCGGGTGGTCATGGTTGAAGCGGAGTACCTGGAGGTGGAGGTCATCAATGTCAGGGATTCGGCCATCCAGTCGGAGCAGGCCATCGGCCTCTAGCAACCAGCACGGTGCTGTCGGAGTTGGAAGGTGAGCAGTGGAGATGGGGTCGGACGGAAGGGCAGTGATTATGTTGGAGCGGAGGTGCTCGACATCGAAGAGTGTGGCAGCCCGCAACACAGGGGCCAACAGGTGGGTGGTGTGGAGGGACGATGTGAGCTGTTCCTGGGTGAACATAGGGCAGAGGTTATGTGGATTTACCTGCGCATAGTCCCTATCCCCCCCTTTTGGGTAGACGTCCCACTGGCAGGTGAGCGCATCGGGTTTAGCCCCTAGGCGGCCTGGTCGGAAGCGGATTGCAAGGTTGAACTGGGAGAGGTACTCGGACCACCGAGCCTGCCAACGGGTTAGGACCTTAGAGGTAGCGAAATACTCAAGGTTTTTATGGTCAGTTACCACATTGATGGGGGAGGTGGAGCCCTCTAGGTAATGCTGCCAGTGGCAGAAGGCCTCAAAAATAGCCAACAACTCCTTGTCATGAGTGTCATCATTGAGTTCTGGAGCGGTGAGGGTGTGGGAGTAGAAGGCGACTGGGCGGATCTCACCATCAGTGCAAGTAATGGACAAAATACTGGCGATGGCATAGTCCGAAGCATCGGTCTCTACTGTGATAGGGGCGTCGGGAACCCAATGGGTAAGGATCGGAGTGGAGGTGAAGGCAGCCTTCAGGCAGTTGAAAGTGGAGCGGCACTCCTCGGAAAAATTCCAAGGGGCATTTTTTCGGGTGAGTCGGGTGAGCAGAACGACGATGTCGGAGTAGTTATTAATGAATCGTCGGTAAAAGTTCGCAAACCCGAGGAAAGATTGGATGTCTCAGACCCGATGCAGTTCGGGCCAGTCGCAGATGGACTGAACCTTGTCGGCGGACATGGTGAGCCCTGCAGGCGAGAGGACATAGCCGAGGTACTTGACAGAGTCTTGGTGGAACTCGCATTTTTTGGGCTTGGCATAGAGGCCATGGCGGCGCAGCCGATGGAGGACCTCTTTCACATGTTGGCAGTGCGACTCCAGATCCTGCAAATAGATTAGGATATCATCGAGGTAGACCACCATGCAGACATCGAGCATGTCGGCGAAGATACTATTGATGAACTGCTGAAAGGCGGCCAGCGCATTTGTAAGACCGAAGGGCATGACCTGCCACTCGTAGGACCCATAGCGGGTCTGAAAAGGGGTCTTCCATTCATCGCCATTGGCAATGCGGATGAGGAGGTAGGCATGTCAGAGGTCGATCTTTGAGTAGACTTTTGCATGGCTCGGAGAGTCAAGAAGGTCGGAGATGAGTGGGAGTGGGTAGTGGTCCTTCTTGGTGATCTTATTGAGTCCTCGGAAATCGACGCAGAGTCGGAGAGAGCCATCCTTCTTTTTTACGAAAAGGACAGGGGCACCGTGAGCGGAGGTAGACTGTTTGATGAACCCATAACTGAGATGCTCATCAATGAAGGTTCGGAGGGCCTCAAGCTTGGGCGGCGAGAGGGAGTAGATGGTGCCGACAGGTGGAGTGGTGCCCTCCTCGAGATCTATCTTGAGATCGAAGCTCCGATGGGGTGGGAGTTCAGTAGCCTTTGCCTTACTGAAGACATCGGTGAATTCATGGTAGTCAGAGGGGACCGACGACAGATCGGGAGGTGTGGGCAGAGCGGAGGAAGCACGCAGCTTCACATCATTGGGGTGCAAGTGGAGGGTGAACTGTTGTGAGCCAGGCAGTGCACAGGCGCAGACAAATGCGGCGGCACCGATGAGCAAAATATGCGAAGGCGAGTCGGCCACCTTAGCGGAAGGTGTTGGAGGTGATGTCGGAGGGTCACCCGAAGGTGCGGAAGGGTCGGAGGTTGTCGGTTCCGAAGCGGAGGTAGCGTTGGGGGTTGATGGAGTGGCCAGGGGCGCTGGCATTCCCTGCGGCAATGGTCGGAATGAGATACTGCCCAATACCCAGTCAATCAACGGATTGAAGCAGGTGAGCCAGTTGTGTCCTAAAACCAAAGCACAAGTAGAATCCAACAGAGTAACATAAAATGAGACATCAGTGACATCGCCAGAAGGAAAATGGACAGCAAGATCTACTACTTGGGTAATGATGGCATTGGAACTACCATCAAACAGTCAGAGCAGAATGGGCAGAGAAACGGACTGAACAGGAATGGAATATTTTTGTACTATAGATGGATCTACAAAACAATGAGAGGAACTGGAATCGATCAATGCACGAAGGTTATCTACAGAATATTTCGGAAGAGAGATGGACGGAAGTAAGGAATTCAGATCAGAGAGAGTGGACGCATTGGGATGGAGGTCGGGTACTGCACAAGCAGGGTCAACCCATCCTCCAGGCTGTGCAGGCTCCCTGGAGGAGTGGACTATTTTTTTGGCTCCGAAGGGCCTGCAGTGGGGGTCAGGGGAGCATCGGCAGTGGCCACACGGGCCTTGGCAGCCCAAGAGGTTGACTTCGGGCAGTCCTTAGCAGAGTGGCCAGGCTCACCGCAGAAGAGGCAGAGGCCATTCTTGAGGCAGCGAAGCCTTTCGGCAGTGGTCAGTTTACCGTCCTTGCCGAGCAGGTGTGCGATGTTGGACTTGGGTGTTTCGGCCTTTTGGCCGCCCGATGGCTTCGGCTTGGCATTTGCATCGGCCTTGGTGGCGGAGGTTGAAGTGGGAGGGTTTGGCTTACGATCAGGGGTGTTTGCAGAGGAAGATTTGTCAGCAGAGGGTTTGGCAGAGCGAGATACTTCTGCCTTGCGCTCCCAGTATCGGGCGTCGATGGTTTGTGCCAGCTCCCGAAGTTCATACAGAGTGGCGGGTTTGCTGACACGGGAGATTTCATCCTTGATCTGATCGGGGAGGCCAGAGTAAAAGTGGTGGCAGAGCGCACCTTGGCCGTAGTCCTTGACCTGGGAGGCCCAGCGGTTGAACTCCACCACATACTTGGCTATACGTGAGGTTTCTTTCATGACGAGATTTTCGAGCTGTTGGACCGCATCAGTGACGGAATCGTGTGGCCCAAAGTTGACCGTCAGTTCATGAAGGAACTGTCAGTAGTCGTCCATCCAGAGTGGACGGGTCAGTGGGTCATCAGGATTTAGGAGGTCGGGCACGAACCAGGCCAGAGCCATGCCCTTGAGGTAGGATTGGGCGAAGGTAACTTTGGCTCGGTCGGTCCGAAATGCCCAAAGGCAGTCCTGAAAGTTTAGCTCGCACTGAACTAAGAATTCTCTGAGTTTTTTGCTGTTGGAGCTGTCAAAAGTGTCGGGCTCTCGAACTTTTGTTTTCGGAGTTGAGTCTCCGGAACGGGAACTGTTGCAGGCTAGAGCATGGATAGCCCTAGTCAGAGCAAGGATGGGATCCTCTGGTGGCTCAGCTGGATCTCCGGGGGTACCCCCTTCGCCACTGCCCCCATCGGGATCATCATTGGGGTCATTGTCGGGATCACCACCACTGCCAGCGGGGGTGATGCGGAGTGTGAAAAGGATTGGTCTGGCGGTTGGAGCGGCCAGCTTGAGAGGCGGAGTCACCAAAGGGTGGATCAGAAGTGGCTTGATGTCGGCTGGAGAAGGAGTGGAACTGTTCGACAACAGAGGGTTGCCTTCGAGGGTTGGCAAAGGCAGTAGCCAGAGCCTTGGCAGCTGCCCTTTGTTGGGTACGTGCCCAAGTCTGCATAGTTTTCAGTAAAGAGAGTGTAAAAGGAGCTCGTACAAGTGCGAGTACGAATATACTGTCAAGTTTGGGCCTCACTCCGAGGGTTCTCAGGGGCGAAAGGGTCCCGAAAGGGTACTAGAGGGTAGACCGACGTCGGAGATTCAAAGTCCGACGCTAGTCCGATTGATAGGGACTGAGATAGAGGCCTTCCAAAGGAGGCCGACGAAATTCCGACTAGTGGAGCGGAGCGGAGGTCGGAGGAGGGCATCGGGTTCAGCTTGTGTGCTGCCCCCTTGTACAAGCTCGGCCCTCATATTTCGGAGGCGGGCTAAGTACAGAGAGATCGGAGGGACTTAGAGGAGAGGGACGGAGTCTTGGAATGGGGAACTTATATTATGTCGATATGCGTACTGAGGGGACATCAGGGTACTGTATGGGTATTTATACACTACAGTGGAGCTGAGGCGGTATGGTATTGGGATGTCAGAACTAACATACAGAGGTACGGAAATTTTCAAGGGGAAGTAAGTGTCAGAAAACGTCACGACAGAATGAAGGCTAACAGCAGAAGAAATGGACGAGACAAAGGATGTATCTACAAGCAGATAAGATTGTGACGGAGCGCTCATCAACAGCCAATCACAGGCCAGGCCAAAATCCCAGAAAGTGGTGCGACCCTTCGGAGTGCCACACAGTGCAGGCACCATGCTGTGCCTAATCGGCCCAGTGGCCCCAAATGGATAAAGCCCCCTAAGACAATCACATGACCCTCAGGGGTTCAACCCAATATAGACCAATGGTGGTTACGAGTCAAGACCAACAGCGGCTGACAGCGGCAATCGCTTGGATGCAGCGGCAGAGTGGTTGGCAGGCTTATTAAGCATCGGACTTGGTCGGGAATGGGTCGGAGGGTGTCGGAGAGGTGGGTGGAGGTGTCGGAAAGGGTGCGGAGTCGTGGGAAACGGTCGGGCAAGGCATGGTCGTGACACATCCCGCCCTTGCTCACCAAGTTTCTCAATGTCGTAAGCTCCATTCACAGTTCAATGCCTCTCATCTGAAGTGCTTGCACGATATTGCATCACTTCCAGGTTTCTCTGGGACTATATACCCTGGTGAGAGTGCTTTGAAGGGTCCAGGGGAGAGCAATAGCGAGCCTGCTATCATTATACCCGCCTGTCTTCTAGCACCTATACAACCTCCTCCATCTCAAATCATGCATCGGAACACTCTGGACAGCATCCAGGATCTGGAGGAAGAGGAGGAAGCAGAGTGTGAAGCTGAGGAGGCATCTCATGCCCTCCAAGATGTACTGGAGGTGAGCTTTGATCCGGAGTGAGACCATATGATTTTATTGCCGTATATACAAGAATACATCTACTGCTCTGTCTCTCTACGTAGAAAAAAGTCTGATACCAAATGGCTCAGCCGTTCACAAGATATGTGTGCTCGCTGTTGATGACAGCAAGCACGGGTGCGTGCTCACTGTGACGGGTGACATTGGCACATTAGCACGTGCTGCCGGTACTTCGGATCATACAACAGTGTGGCACGAACGATGTTTGACAGCAGGTGTTAAGTCCGTGCCTACTCCAACGATCTCCGACGCTCACAGAGGCCGGGGGATGGGTACGAAGGTAGACCGACGTTGGCCGAGGGTTGGCCGACACGGGCCGACGGAGAGCGACGATGGCCGAAGGGTGGCCGACGGTCACGACGGAGGTTCGGGAGAGGGATTACTTCACTTATCTCCATCTCTGGCTCCTTCTCCATTGACTTCTACCACCTCACCTCGCATAATTGCCAATTCATGATTCACTTGGGCTACTATATCTCCATCTCCCCCCTCAAATCTATAGGCAGAATCACCAATCACCTCTTCTTCCACTGGATTCAGCATTTCTTTGAGGGTGACTGATCTTCCAATGATACATTTGGATTGAGCCCAGACAATGCCTTGTCCATGTCATTCTCAGCATCCATGACAACTTTCAGTACAGGATCCCAGTTGTGTCAAGTATATGAATTGCCAAGCATTTTTTGGAGCTGGTCCTCAATTTCCAGTAAGTGCATTTCTTCTGACATTGCAAATTCTTGAATGAGAATCCAAGCAGCAGGGTTCCACATCGGCTAATTGCCCTGGCAAGTGAGGGGTGTGATGGTTGAGGCTGCAGTGGTAACTGGATTTGATAAGAGGTTCATGTCTGGACAAGGATCAGGTTGGATTTTTGTGTGATTCCAACAGTTTATAATCATTGATGGCTTCACCTTGCTCCAGGCTTCAACCATGAGTAGCATGGCTTCATGTAAATCAATCTTGTAGATGTCTTGTCCCCCTGCATCTCAATCTCAATTGCTCAGGAGCAGAAGGCACTTCGGTAAAGTGCCTTTGTTATATGGATGATTCCAGCATCACAGGGCTGGACATATGATGTGAGGTTTGGCTCAAAGTATTCAACATGAATGTTACGGGGCTGATAGTTGACATAGTGCCCTGAAAAATTGTCAACAAGCAAACAGATCTTCTGATTTTTCTGGCACATCTGAATGTCAGGTGCTTTGAGCCATCTGGTGGATAGAATATCAGCTGAGGACCTTCATGATTTGATAACTTTGTACTCTTCAAATAAGACCATGGTCATCCAGGCACTTTTGTTACTGCAGTAGTAGAGTCCAAGGGATTCTGGTGATGCATTTTTGAAGCATCGGGGTTTGGCATATTTCCCAATGAAAAAGATGGGGAGCTTCTCACTCCCATTGGCATTGCAAGCAAGTCCCATTGTGATTCAGAACTTATCCTGCTTCTTGCCACTCATCTGTTCAGTTGCAAGGCCATGATCGGGTGGGGCACTACTAATGTAAGTTCATCAACAGTATCTATCAATATTTAGAGAGGCTTACAATGCAAACAAGCTTGTCTCATCAAAATTGAAGTGGTCCTTTGGGGTATATTTAGCCAAGACAGCCTTGAGGTGAGTCCACTCTGCTTCCACAGCAGCTAAATCAACTGATGCAGCCTCTCCATGGCAACGATATTCTCGAATCCCATAGGCTCTCTTGAAGTTATCAAGCCATCCATCACCTTTCAAGTGTTCTTCATCAGGAACATTGAACTGCTCCTTGAACTTAGCCCACTTGGCAACAAGCATTGGGCCATTCACTGTCTCCTTTTTTTCCTCCATATGTTTGACCCACAGGAACAATGCTTGATCAACATCAGGGTGTGATGCCTCTTGAACCAGTACCACCACCATCCCCCTGTGGGAAAACCCCATCCCCCCCCAAACACCAGTGCTCCTCCACCGTTCCCTGCCCCCTCCAGCTCTCAGAGTGTTAGCAACAGAGAAGGGTAGGGGCATCCAAAGGGCGCCTAATCAACTCTAATAGCTCTAGGGAGCTTGGGAAATTACTAGACTAGAGTCCAGTGTGAGCAACCATAGATTGAGTGGAGATATGAGGGTACACAGTACCTAGAGTCCAGTGTGAGCAACCAAAGGGCTCAGCACTGGACTTAGCTACACTACTTAGAGTGCGCTTCAAGGTAAACAAAGGTAAACAAAGAGTGGCTAATGTGCGACAACACTAGGAATAGGCCTAGAAGGCTGGGAAAAGAAGTAGTAAGTAGCAAATTAAGAGGGGAATCAAATGGTAGTAAGTAAGAGACCATGTAGAAGAGAGAAAGTGAAGATAAGAGGTGAAGATCACCAAGGAACATGATGCATGCAGTTGGTCTTGATTGAATCATAGATAGCATAGCCTTATCTGGTCAGCAGATGTGAACATGTCTATGAGATATTGCTGGAGGAGAGCTGCTCCATGCAGAAGGGCTGAAAACTCATGCTGCCGATGGAATAGGCGAAATGCTGAGTGCAGAACATGTGTCAGTTGGCCTGGTTTTCGTTTGCCAGGCTGATATAACTTCAGGTCCCAGTGCCAGCCATCCTCACCATAGGGAAAGAGCAGGACATAGTGGAGGCATGAATATGATCTGTGACTTTCACTGATCCTCTGCAGCAGACCAGAACGATGGTGCAGGATAATGTCTCGAGAGTCACATTGATGGTCGAACTTGCCAGGAATAATTGCTGCGACTTCATCAACAGTTGGAAGGTTGTATCGGTGACGATCCCGTGTGGGGTCAGCGAGCAGGCAAATTGTGACCTTGGAAGACTCCGGTTGCAGTGACAATATTTCATGGGCATGCCTAAAAACAGCAGAATACCAGTGGTGATGGAGGAGGACACTCTGCAGTAGCTGCATGGTCCTGTGAGACAGCTCAGGATTATGGCTCATTCTCTCATCCAGAGCAAGTTGTGGATCATATATATAGAGCTGGGCGTACACTGGCTGTTGACCATCTACCGGTATAAGAGCTCCTGCTCAGTGACATAGCTCACCATGGACACGGAAGACATAGGAACCCCTCCCTCGATTGATTGCCTCATCAACTTGAACACCCAGGGATGTGAATGCTAGTGCAGCATTGTAATGACAAATGTTCTTTCGAAACTCGAGGGCATCAGGTGTACATGCCTCAAGTAAAGTTTTAAGAGGTCCGGGTGGATCCTGCAAGGCTGGAAGGTGTACCTGTCCTTGCTTGCAACACATCCCAAAGAGTGGTCAAGTAATGCTCAACATAGCAAGGCGCTCTGCAAGCCAATGGTAGGCATTACAATGTGGACAGATGACATCCATGCACCCTAAGTCATGGTGAGTGTGGGGTTCAACATATGGCCATCGTGCAAGTGGCACATCTCCATGTTGCTGGCATGAATATTGCAGATTGCAACATGTAGCAGGTGGAGCTCTATTTGGTGGGTCTCATGTCAGAGCGGGTGTGGGTGTATACAGAACTGGTTGGGGCAACTGAGGTGGCTGCAGGGTTGGCAGTTTGGGTGTGGGTGGACCTCCTTGCAGTACATCATGGCCTAAGACATCTGCAAATGAGCACGAATGGTAGGCAGACAGAGCATACCTTCCAGAACTGGCAGTAGAGGGCAGGGCTATGGTGGGGGTGCATGAGGTTGTGGTACGTCGTGACCTATGTGCCACCTCGGTGAATGTGTGTCAACGGAAGCCAAAAAATTGCTTGCCTTCAATGTGCGAATCAGCATCCATGGCCATACCAGCATGTTGAGCACAAGCTTCATGTTCTTGACGTTCCCTCTCTCACCGTCTTCGTTGTGCAATTGACTGCCTGTTAACTGTTTGTCATGGATGATCAAGGGCATCACCATTAGGCATCAAGTGAGACACCAAATCCACACCACGTTCACGCTGCTGCCGTTCTCGTTCACGGCAGAGGCATTGGGCTAGAGATTGTCGTTGAATCACCTTTGCAGGCTTAATAACTATACACCGAAACTATTTCTATGATGGTCTGACTCACTTCCTGCGATGCCTGGAGATGTGTCTGAGAGGGTGAGAATGACTGTAATTGGATGCTATGAGGTGCACATACACTTGGAGACTCAGCAGCATCAGAAATCGCACTCCTACAGTGCTTCTGTGGCTGGGAACACAATTTTCCATGAGATGTGAGTAAGAGTAGTCCAACAAAAAGCTACATACACGTGCACTGACTGAATCATGTTTATCTTCCGTGAATGCAACCTCGCTGTGAAGTAGAGCATGGCAGTGGTGCATCAGTGAACTCGCAAAAGCAGACAGGCCTGAAAATGCATGCATAACCTTTCCGGGTCATCTTCGCATGGAGGTTGTCGTCCCATCACTGTTGAGCACATTCTCACTGCCTTGTAAGGATGTGCAGAGAGCCAATGAGATGGCTAATGTTGATTACATAACAAACAGTTTGTCTCAAGTTCTCACGTGACCGAGCCATTTTACTGTAATGTAGAGGATATATACCCCTCACAATAACCCAGCTAGCCCCAAGCTAGTTCACTTGGGTTTTACCCTAACCCAGCTTCTAAGTCCTCTCTCCCTTCTTGTTCTCCCTTCAAGGGTCCACTCTCGTCTAGCTTCGGTGTTGCGAGCCTGTGACTTTGTCATTAGGGTTGTAACACTTGAACTAGCCTCTATACCATCACACACTTGCTGAGCAAACCTGGACTCCAGGGTCAAGGAGAATGTTACAGCCAGACTCCAGGCTTTAAGGAGGTTCTTTCATCATTCCACCCCATGCCTTGTTCTACCATGAGGCTTGATCTACTGACCTTTGCCCCCTCGAAACACACTCCCTCGCCCACCCCTGAACTTGTTTATCCCTCTCGAACACCATCCGAAGACCCCAACCTCAGAACTCTGCCCCCACTCCCTGACAACTTTGGTCTTTCTAACGAAGAACAAGCTCATATCTTCGCACACTCCACAAGGCTCTATTAGTCCCACCCCATCCCGATCTGTTTTGCCTTGGCGAGGCAGATCCCCTGCGTGTTCCAATGTGTCTTATGATGTTTCGCCATCATGTTTGTATTCCCTGTCCCCTGTTGACCGGCACAGTCTGTGTATGGTCAGTAGTGGTCAGAAATGGCCATGATCACCATCCCCATCACACTCATCGTCCCTCAAGTGTGAATGCTGCCGGGAAAAGCGTCCCTGCCCATACTGGGAGTGCCACCCCCAGTTCCCATTCTTGCACCATCATGGCACTTGTGAACATTGTGCAGCATACGTGTTCCATCTCTCCCAAGGCATGGCCTTGTCCGACACAGGCATTATGCCTCCTGCTATCATTACCCTGGGTGATGAGACTGCACATCTCATCAAACGCACACCTTACAACAAATTATGTCATTGTATCAGCCATCTCGAGCACAAGGTTGATGAGACCTCCTATGACCTCTGTCATGCCCTCCAGAAGATTGATGATCTTTGACACACCCCTGCCCCCACCATTCCCGCTCCCACTACAGTTGAGCAAGCTGTGCATGACTTCGAATGCACTCGTGTCACCTCCTTGGGGGGGGCGCATTTCTTCTTCTAACATGGAGGCTGGTCCCTCGAGGCTGTCGCCCCACCAGCACCACAGCCTTCTTCTTCGAGGGGGAGGGTACAGGCTAAACCTGCATTGCAGGTTGAACCTGTGGTGTTGAGAAAAGGCAAGGAGAGCAGTTCGAGGACACCCATCAGGCAGCACCTGATTATGATTTCACCGTCACAGAGGAGGATACCTCCATTCAACAATGTTACAATGTGTTCCTTGGTGATCTTCACCTCTTATCTTCGCTTTCTCTCTTCTACATGGTCTCTTACTTACTACCATTTGATTCCCTTCTTAATTTGCTACTTACTACTTCTTTTCCCAGCCTTCTAGGCCTATTCCTAGTGTTGTGGCGCATTAGCCACCCTTTGTTTACCTTTGTTTACCTTGAAGCGCACTTAGTGTAGCTAAGTCCAGTGCTGAGCCCTTTGGTTGCTCACACTGGACTCTAGGTACTGTGTACCCTCATATCTCTGTTCAATCTATGGTTGCTCACACTGGACTCTAGTCTGGTAATTTCCCAAGCTCCTTAGAGCTATTAGAGTCGATTAGGCGCCCTTTGGACGCCCCTACCCTTCTCTGTTGCTAACACAATGATGACATTCCTATGGTCGTTGATACTGCCACTCAGGGAACACTCTTCCCTGAATTTACAGGAGACGAGAACCTGTACAGAGTATGCTGCCTTGGGCAAGGCAGGGATGGCATGAGGTTGATCCTCTTTGTGAGGATCAATGACAACCTCTATGCCTATAGTGATGAGAGGCTTGGCGCCACCCTTGCCAACATTCATCAGGGGACCCCCCCCCCCCCACCTGTTCCCATCAGATGAGGAAACCTCATCGCCTCAGTTACCAGATGGGACAGGGGGATAATAGGCCCCATCAGACTCGTTAACACCACAGAGGAAATCCACAAATTGTATGCCGAAGCATACAGTGACTCAAAAAACCCTTTCAATGTTTTGGTGTTTTGCATTGATGGGGATGTCAAAAATCAGGGAAATTCTGAAAAATCATGGAAGTATTCATATGGATAGCCCAAGGTCTCGGCTTCAAAAGTGTACCTTACTCAGGTTGTTTGGATTTGTTTTGGTTGAGATATTGCATGTTCAATCAAAACAACTCATTGAAAGGGTTTTTTTGCTGATGAAATTGCAGCATATTCATGGCAATTGGACAGCATATTTTATGGTCTGGAGCCTGAATCTTGGTCAGCAATGCATGTTAGTGCTTATGTAATATACCACATGATTTTTCAGCATGCAAACATAGCCAACCATTGAATATGAGGCACTGATCCTCTATCCCGATGATCACTCCATTAGGCTTGCTCTCTCATGGGAAATGTCAGCAAAATATGGTGTGAATGGCATTACCATGAGTAGGATGTATGCCCAGTGCCATCAGTTCCTTAAAAAAGTTGGCAAATGTCATGCCTGTACCATTTCCCCTACCAGCACCTGGGGGGTATGGACAGTAATCAGTATTAAGAAGGCTGGGAATGTCATGGGGGTCAATCTGGCACTTCAGGGCATGAAGAGTGAACTAATCCCCTCTCAACTGGTGCATTTTTTCATAAGAAAAGCTGGCAGCAAGGTTGGGGTAAAGCAATACCCTGCCTGGCACACCAGGTGTCAAGGAGCATAAGCCAGACTATGACCTCTTTTGGACTATGGGTGGCTGGGAAAGGGTTATTTGGTCATAGCTAACCACTGGGAACATGTAAGGACAGATCAAAGGGGAAAATATTTTACCCTGGTAGCCCAGTAGGTCATCCTGCCACAAACCCCTCAAATGTAAAGAAGGGTTTTACTTCCTCAAACTTTGATACCCACTTTTCTTTTGCAGAGATGGCCCAGTTAGGAGGGGATTAGTTCACTCTTCATGCCCTGAAGTGCCAGATTGACCCCCATGACATTCCCAGCCTTCTTAATACTGATTACTGTCCATACCCCCCAGGTGCTGGTAGGGGAAATGGTACAGGCATGACATTTGCCAACTTTTTTAAGGAACTGATGGCACTGGGCATACATCCTACTCATGGTAATGCCATTCACACCATATTTTGCTGACATTTCCCATGAGAGAGCAAGCCTAATGGAGTGATCATCAGGATAGAGGATCAGTGCCTCATATTCAATGGTTGGCTATGTTTGCATGCTGACAAATCATGTGGTATATTACATAAGCACTAACATGCATCCAAGGTGAAGGCTATTAGAGACTGGCCAACCCCTACCAAGGTCAAGTCAGTCAGGGCATTCCTGGGCTTAGCAAATTTCTACTGCCATTTTGTCAAAGACTTTGCTCAGATCACCTGCCCACTTAATGACCTTACAAGGAAGGACCAACCCTGGACTTGGCAGGAGGAGCAGCAACGTTCCTTCAATGCCCTAAAAGAGGCCTTCATGTCAGCTCCTATCCTTGCATTCCCTGACCAGGACAGAAGGTTCTGCCTTGAAACTGATGCATCAGACTTTGTGACTGGTGCAGTCCTCTCGGTTGAAGCCCCCGATGGTCTCTGGCATCCGGTTGCCTATTACTCACACTCCATGACCCCCCCCCCGAACAAAACTACCAGGTCTTCGATAAGGAGATGCTGGCCATAATCCGTGTGCTGGAGACTTGGCACCACTACCTAGAGGCCACCCCTTGTGAGTTCGAGATCTGGATGGACCACTCCAACCTCCAGTATTTCAAGACAGCTCAGAACCTCGATCACAGGCAGGCTTGATGGGCCCAATACCTCTCGAGGTTCAACTACAGGCTTGTCTATAAACCAGGTACTTCCATGGCGAAAGCCAACACTCTGTCACGCAGGGAGGACCATGAGGTCAAAGGGGACAATCAGGAGGTCACCCTCATCGACCCAGCTCGGGTTGCAACACTCTCTGTGGGAATGGATAGGACTCTCGAGGCTATCCTAAAGGGAGTGACCTTGGCCGCAACCCCACCTGAAGGTTATGAGCTCAGAGATGGCCTCTACATCAGGGACAACCAGGTCTATGTTCCCCCATCAGCAGTCCTTCCAGTGATCGAGGTGCACCATGACACCCCTGTTGCCAGTCATCCTGGTTGGAGCAAGACCTGAGTTGTTCTCACATCACTACACCTGGCCAGCCATGTCTCAGTCTGTAAAAGAGTATGTCTCATCCTGCCACCATTGCCAGATGGCCAAGGGATCTCGGAAACCCCCCGCTGGGAAGCTTCATCCAAATCCAGTCCCTGAGGCACCTTGGACAGACATATCTGTGGACTTCATGGATACTCCAGAGGCCAGAGGGTGTGACAACATCATGGTAGTAGTGGACTGATTCTTGAAGGAAGCAGTCTTCATACTGACGATGAAGATCTCGGCACTCGGGTCAGCAGAACTCTTTCGAGATCATGTGTGGACCCAACATGGACTCCCCTCTACAGTCATCTCAGATAGGGGCCCCCAGTTTTCCAGCACCTTTATGGCGGACTTGTCAAAAATGCTCAGTATCAAACCAAAACTTTCCACTGCTTTCCATCCCCAGACCAATGGCCAGACCGAAAGACTCAATCAGGAGATCCAGCAGTATCTTCGGCTCTTCATAAACGATCAACAACACACCTGGCCCTCCTGGCTGAAAATTGCCCAGTTCTCATATAACACTAAAAGACAGGACTCTACCGGCCACTCCCCATTCTCAGTCACTTGCACTTATACCCCTCGCCTGGGCATGGAACCAGTGGTCTCCAAGGCAGAGGCTGCCACGAACTGTGCCTCCAACATCCAATCGGTCATTGAGTCTATGAAAAGGGCGCTTCAGCACACAGCAGAACGTATGGTCAAGGGCACTGAAGCTTCTCGCTCAGAGGGCCCCAGGCTACTCGGTGGGACAGGAAGTGTGGCTGGACACTACTCATGTTCGGGTCGATGGTTGTCCTTCACAAAAACTCACAGAGAAGTGGATTGGACCCTACAAGATCCTCTCTGTCAAGCCTAATGCCATTGAACTCTGCCTGCCAAAAACACTGCACATCCACCCTGTTGTCAATGTCTCTTGGGTAAAGCCATACAGGGGACCCCTTGAGGGCCAAAAGGTTACTCACCCAGGGCCAGTGGTGGGTGTTGAGGACTGAGATGAGGAGTTGGAGGTTGAGTATATTGTGGACAGCCACCTCAAACACAACAGACTTGAGTTCCTTGTCCACTGAAGGGGTTACAGGGATGAGGACCGCACTTGGGAGCCCAAGTCAAATCTGAAAGGTTCCCCTGATGTGCTTCAGGACTTCTACAAATCTCACCCCATGGCTCCTCGCAAACTTCATGGCATCGACTCCACCCACTTCACCTCCCTCTTCTCCCCATACAAAAACCTCACCACGTGCCACTCTGTCTTCTGTGGCCTGGAAGTCGACCCCTAAGGAGGGGATAGTGTTACGATATGTACTCTTTTTCTTTTCTTTCCCCTCTTTTCATCTTATCTAATCTCCCTTTATCTTATCTTGAGATCTTATCAGATCTTATCTAGTCTTATCTTCCTTTTTATCTATGGACTCACCTGGACCTTGGCCATGTCTTGCCATATGGCCTAGGGCTAGACCAGTCTGGACCATGACATCATAGTGATGTCACTATGATGTCATGCCTTATGCTTCCCTCATGTATGCCTCACCTTAGCCTCATGTACAGTAGTATATATACCTAGCCCAATAGCCCAGCTAGCCCCAAGCTAGTTCATTTGGGTTTTGCCCTACAGCAGCTTCTAAGTCCTCTCTTCCCTCTCATTCTCTCTCTCATCTTTTCTCGTCTAGCTTCGGTATTGCGAGCCCATGACTTTGTCATTAGGGTTGTAACAGAAGATCACCCAGTTCTCCTATAACTCAAATAAACAGGACTCCACTGGTCACTCCCCATTCCCTGTCACTCACACTTACACCCCTCACCTGGGTGTGGAACCAACAACCTCTAAGGCCAAGGCCACCATGACTTGCACTTCCAATATCCAATCGGTTATTGAGTCCACGAAAAAGGCATGCCAGCAAATGGCAGAAAGGATGGTCCAAAATGCTGAGCTGTCACAGTCAGAGGCCCCTGAGTACTCAGTAGGCCAGGAGGTTTGGTTGGACACCACTCACATTCAGGTCAATGGGTGCCCCTCATGAAAGCTCACCAGGGAGTGGATCAGACCCTACAAGGTCCTTTTGGTCAAACCCAATGCTGTCAAATTCTGCCTCCCCAGGACCCTCTGCATCCACCCTGTTGTTAACATCTCCCAAGTGAAACCATACAAGGGGCCCCTCAAGGGCCAGAGGGTTACCCACCCTGGACCAGTGGTAGGCATTGAGGACCATGACTAGGAGTTTGAGGTTGAGCACATCATGGACAGTCACCTCAAACGAGGGAAACTCAAGTTCCTAGTTCACTGGAGAGGCTATGGGGATGAGGACTGCACTTGGGAGCCTGAATCAAACCTAAAATGTTCCCCTGACATCCTACATGACTTCTACAGGTCCCTGGCCCACCTGTCGGCCCCTCAGAAACTCTGTGGCATCGATTCCACCCACTTTGCCACCCTCTTCTCACCCTACAAAAACCTCACCTCCTGCCGCTCAGTGTTCTGTCATCTGGAAGTTGAAACCTAAGGAGGGGATAGTGTTACAATATGTACTCTCTTTTCTTTTCTTTTTCCTTTCATCTTATCTAATCTCTCCTTATCTTATGTATGTGTTTTTGTTCTTCTGTATCTCATCTGATGAAAAAAACAGGTCTATCTAAAGGTTCTGATTCCCAACCTTGAGGGCAGTGCAGTGGTCGAAACAAGCATTCCCAAGGTTGTGGGCAAGGACATCCTATGGTCAGTGCAAATGAATTCACTAGTAGCCCCATTCCTTCTTTCCAACCTATCCCATACATATAATGGACTGCCATGCGAGGTTCCCAGATCCTTCTCACAGTCAAACCCCAAACACCCCCAACTGGTCCAGGGCATCATGAACAAGAGGCTGAGAGCTGCTTTGGGTATGATAGTAGTAAGTTGTGGTAATTGGTTATCCTGGACATATTCACACTTGCCTGAGGTTCAAGGGCTCCATCTCAGGAGCATCTCCAATCATTCAGAGACTCCTTATATTCTCATGCCTATGCTTCACATCAATCATTGTGCAACACCTCACTTGCCAACTAAAGTTTCATTTCTTTCCACTCTGACATTAATAGCTCACAGGCCCCCAGTAACAAAAATACCAAATTGTGGAAGTCATACTCGCCCAGAGACCAGGAAGTACTTGCACAAGCATGCATCCTCATGATTTATGAAATGGCAATGGGCTATTGGGACTGGTATATATACTAGGATACATGAGGCTAGGGTGAGGCATACATGAGGAAAGCATAAGGTATGACATCATAGTGACATCACTATGACATCATGGTCTGGGCTGGCCTAGCCCTAAGCCACATGGCAAGCACATGGCCAAGGTCTGGGGGAGTCCATAGATAAGGAAGAGATAAGACCAGATAAGATCTCAAGATAAGATAAAGAAAGCTTAGATACAGTAGAACTTCTCATAATGCATCGCCTCATGATGCATAATTCTCATAGTGCATTGGCTTACTGCTCTGCCCGAGTAGGGTGGCAGGAGCCCTGCATAATGCATTATCATTTTATCAGGGGTAGGCCAAGAATGGTAATAATAGCACTGGTGCTGTGGTGCAAGCTGTTAACTGCTGTGAAAATTTTAGAAGTCTTTCTGCTGCTTCTTTTCCCCATGCCTGCAGAATGGACTTCTGACAGGCCGGAGCTCAAGTGCAAGCCTCGCTTGGTCATGCACATTAGAAGCCTCAGAAGCTTGGTGGAACCACCAAATCAAATGATAATCCTAGGGGATCAGCAAAAAGTCTGGAGGGGAACCCACGGTCAAATCTCACTCTTCATGACTGGCTAACAGTGTTCGCATACATTGATGCTCATCCAGACATGTCTCAGGAAGCTGTTGTTGAGCAATTCAAGAGCCATCATGATGGTGCACTCATTTTTACCCAGTCAACTCTGTCTCGAAAGCTTCGAGATTGCAACAAACTGAAGCATGCATTGACCAGTTTCTGAATGCTCTCTCCTCAAAGCGACCCCATGTTGTAAAACACCCTGATGTTTTTTATTTATTTATTTATTTTTATTCCTAGCTTTAAGTGCACGAGGGTGGGCAGCCCTATGTTACACTATACAAGCGTGTGTGCTAACTACCAAGGGGGGGAAGCGAAATGGGGTGGGGTCTGACCACAAGGGCATGTTACTATGTGCACGTAACCAGCCGAACCTAAGAAGGGGGAAAAAGCCTAAGGCAGGGGGTACAAGAATACCTAGGTTAGTGGAGGGAGCAACAGTGAAAGAAAAGAAAGAGTGAGGAGGTATGCACAAGGCATGGGGGTTCAGGCAGGCTGACTCATGGTCAGGCTGTGGGTATGGTTGGGTCAGGAGAGAGTTTAATGATAGAGGTGAAGATTTGGCTACGGCTCACTTGGGCTGAATCCAAGGTCAGCAGGGACCTGTCAGTGCAGACCACTAGGCAAAAAGGGGGGCTGCCCTGGAAGTGCAGCTTCATGACACTCATTGCATCACAAGGGAGATTACTGGCCATGGTGCTATCTCGGGAGTACATAGCCCCAGTGAATTCGGAGGGTAGGTCCATGCGAGAGAGGATGGTAGTTAGCCATGTAGGGGGGTTGCCATCTGGCACTGTGATGCCATCAGGCCGCTGCACCAGCAGCTCGAAAGGTGGTTGTGGTGGTTGCGGGGGGGTGTTGCCATCACTGGCATTGGCCTCTGAGGAGGACGATGAGGAGGGGGGGTCATTGCAACGGCAACATGCCTCATGGGTGGAGATGTAATTGTAGAGCTTATCTTTAAGCAGCTGGATCTCGGTCCAAAGCATCTTTACCTCGGCTTCTAGGGGGTGCATATGCAGGTGGGTGGTGTCTGCCTTAGGGCCGGTGGGGGCTGGGTTGGGGGGAGAGGGGACTGGCTTAGTGGGGGGTATGCCCTTCCTCCTGGAGGGGCAGGCTTTGAGCTGGTTGCAGAAGTGGATATAGAGGTTGTTTTGATACAGCCTCAGCCAGGCCGGTTGCACCCTCCTTGTGTCTGCTGCAATGGTGATGGATTGAGATGGGCTTTAAATGAGTGAAAAATGGCGATGATCCACTGTACAGCTTTTGAGGCAGTTTTGTCACAGGCAATGGGGACTGTGGGGACCTGGAAGGTCTTGCCCTTGTTGGGGCGAGCCTTGACGGACCAAGTCCAGATGGGAGGGTGGGAAACGAGGTGCGAGACCACAAACTTGGGTAAGGCTGGGGGTGAGAAGTGGGCCTTGAAGGTGCCCTTAGGGAAGTGGTGATACTGTCTGCCCATCTCTGTGTTCCTTGGTGATCTTCACCTCTTATCTTCGCTTTCTCTCTTCTACATGGGCTCTTACTTACTACCATTTGATTCCTCTCTAAATTTGCTACTTACTACTTCTTTTCCCAGCCTTCTAGGCCCATTCCTAGTGTTGTGGCGCATTAGCCACTCTTTGTTTACCTTTGTTTACCTGGAAGCGCACTTAGTGTAGCTAAGTCCAGTGCTGAGCCCTTTGGTTGCTCACACTGGACTCTAGGTACTGTGTACCCTCATATCTCTGTTCAATCTATGGTTGCTCACACTGGACTCTAGTCTGGTAATTTCCCAAGCTCCTTAGAGCTATTAGAGTCGATTAGGCGCCCTTTGGACGCCCCTACCCTTCTCTGTTGCTAACAGGTTATGAGCCCCGCGCTCTAACCCTCATTCTGCAACAACCACTGCCCTGATCGGCCTCAAAGCTTCACCATCACATTCCCCGGCCTCGAGAACCCTAGTCGGCCTATTTTGATATTCGGAATCGGCTTAGATCGCGACCAACAGCCTTATCGCATTTTTGCACCCCCTCATCCCAACATCGCCCGCTCCAACCTTCCACATTGCATCCTTCGCTGTCAAAACACATCGCTTCGACTCCGAAGGCCCTGGGCGGTTCGTGTATCGAGTTTCAAGCCAATCCATTGGGTAGAAAGCGAGATATCACACTGGGAAGCTAAAGGGGGCATCAGTGCGCACATACCTGTTTTTCATCGCTTCATATCTCACGATATCTCGAGTTCCTCCCTATCGATCACATTCGAATCTTATATCATTCGACTCCTCTCGACTGCCTGAGTCTATCTATCTCATTGCCATCACTTCCCATCGCCATCTGAGCTCGCCATCATCGATACTTCGATCCTACACATCGCCCATGTCCTCTGACCAAACCCCTCGCATTAAATCCCTTAATGGGACCAACTACTCGACCTGGAGCGAGAAAATGAAGGCCCTCCTTCGCTCTAAAGGCCTCTGGAGGCTTGTGGATGGCAAGGAGACTCCTCCTACTGCTGCTGGAGATGAGCAGAACAAGTGGGATGCGAAGGCAGACAAGGTAGCAGGTGAACTCATGCTAGCTTTGGAGGCTGACCAGAGAGTGCACATTAGGACTGTCCAAGACAACCCTGTGGCTGCCTGGAAGGCCCTGGCCACCCTCTATGTCCAACTTCACATCGAAATCTCTCTCTGCCATCGAGGAGATGATCACTGCGCCTCCTTGGACGATGAGCTCATCTGTATGGCCATGGTTTCCGATCTACCCCCTGAATACTCGCATTTCACCTCTTCCCTGCTCCTACTCTCGTCCCTAGACAAGGCTACCATCAAATCTGCGTTCATGGCCGAAGACATCAATGGAAAACCTCATGCTGAAGTGTCTGGCGCATCTGGGGACTCTGCACTCGCTGCTGGCGGTGCTAGGACCTGTGGATGTGCCCCTGGCGACCCCTGCACCTTCTGCGAGAAGCCTGGGCACTGCGAGCATATGTGCTTTGCTAGGCAGTGAGCCAAGGACGCCCACAAGGCCTCTAGGCGCAAAGGGAAAGGTAGGAAGGCGAACCAAGCCCAGGAGTCGACCTCTACCTCTACTGCTTCGCCTCCTAGCTCTAACACTCCAGATCCTGCCTCTTGACTGCCAAGGCTGCCATTGCGCACTGCGCTGCGCTCGATGGCCGCTCTGAAGGCGCTGGAAATGCAAGTCTTCGCCTCTCTGTCTCCCCTTGCCCCTCCAGACTCGATGCTGATGACCATTGGACTGCAGACACTGGGGCCACTTCTCATATGACTCCCCATCGCCACTGGCTGTGAAATTATACCCCAAAACTTCCTTGATCAGCCAAAGATATTGATTCTGTTATCTGGGCTCGATGGCCAGACCCCCACTTACACCCACTGCTGTTCGAAACTATCAAGTCTTGCATGGTGCATGGCCCCTGTGGTGCATTCAATCCAAATGCACCTTGCATGGAAAATGGCAGGTGCACGAAGGGCTATCCAAAGCCATTCCAAGCCGAGACCAACATTCCCCATGATGGCTATCCAAAGTACTATCGACCAAATGATGGACGTACTTTCAAAGTTGGCCAGCATGACCTCGACAACCGCTGGATTGTACCATACAATCCTTTCATGTCTGCAACCCTCAATTGTCATATCAATGTCGAATGTGGAGTATCCTTCAGTTCTGTCAAGTACGTGAACAAGTACATTTGCAAGGGTCATGATCGGGCAAGCATGGAGGTCAACTCAAATGATGAAATCCGAGGGTTCATCGATGGTCACTACATCGCAGCTCCTGAGGCTACATGGCGCATTTTCCAATTCCATATCCATGAGCAAAAACCTTCCATAACCCAACTTCAAGTTCACCTTCCCAGGCAGCATATGGTCACATGGAATTCTCAGGAGGATCCAGAAGTGGTCCAGCAGCGTGCAGTGAATGAGAAAACGACATTGACTGCTTTTTTTCGGGCTAATGCAGATCCTGGCATCCTTGGCGAAGAGGCACGGAAACACACACATCCCGAGTTCCCACGATACTTCACCTGGAAGCCAGAGACTTCATCTTGGGAGATATGTCAAAGAGGATATGCACTTGGCAGAATGTATTATGTGGGTCCCACTGCTGGGGAGAAGTTCTACTTGCAAACACTTTTGACTGTCGTCAAGGGAGCAACATCATTTATCAGCCTCCGAACTTTCAACGGTGTCATCTATCCAACATTCCGTGAAGCATGCCTTGCCCGAGGATTGCTGGAGGATGATGGAGAATGGTGGCAGTGTTTAGAAGAAGCCTCTAGGATGCAAACTGGGTCACAGCTCCATCAGCTCTTTGCTACCCTTCTCTTGTTCTGTGCACCCATAAATCCCGCAGCACTCTGGTATGACTTTCGACAACACATCTGCGATGATTTATGCCATCACCTCACAACTGTTCTACATGTCAATGAACCGAGTGACAATGAGGTGTGTGACTATGGGCTGCACCTTCTGAATGCTCTGCTTCGACAGTCTGGGCAGTCACTCTCAGACTTTCTGATGCCTCAGCTGTTAGCAACAGAGAAGGGTAGGGGCGTCCAAAGGGCGCCTAATCGACTCTAATAGCTCTAAGGAGCTTGGGAAATTACCAGACTAGAGTCCAGTGTGAGCAACCATAGATTTAACAGAGATATGAGGGTACACAGTACCTAGAGTCCAGTGTGAGCAACCAAAGGGCTCAGCACTGGACTTAGCTACACTAAGTGCGCTTCAAGGCAAACAAAGGTAAACAAAGAGTGGCGCCATAATGCGCCACAACACTAGGAATGGGCCTAGAAGGCTGGGAAAAGAAGTAGTAAGTAGCAAATTTAGAGGGGAATCAAATGGTAGTAAGTAAGAGCCCATGTAGAAGAGAGAAAGCGAAGATAAGAGGTGAAGATCACCACAAGGAACATCAGCCTCAACAGAATTGGGGTCACTGGATGGAGAATCCACTCATCACTGAGCATTCATCATATAACCAGCATTCCGAACATCAAGATGCACTCACAAATGTTGCCTGTCTCAATGCAGAGCAGAGAAATGCATTTTCTCAAATCATTGATGCTGTTGAGCATGAGAGAGGGACAACTTTTTTCCTCAATGGACCAGGAGGAACAGGAAAGACATTCATCTATCAAACCATATGTCATGCCATCAGAGCACAAGGGTGGATAGTCCTCTGTGTGGCTTCGTCAGGCATCGCTGCATTGCTACTATGGGGTGGCTGCACAGCGCATTCGATGTTCAAGATTCCAATTGACAATCTCACTGAGGAATCCTTTTGCAACATCCCAAAAGAAGGCTTACTTGCAGGTCTGCTTCATTGCACATGGCTCCTCATCTGGGACGAAATTACGATGCAAGATCACAGGGCAGTGGAGTCAGTAGAACGAACTCTGCAAGACATCTGGAATGACCATACACCATTTGGAGGCTTGGTCATGGTGTTTGGTGGTGACTGGAATCAGATACTTCCTGTTATCAGGCAGGGTAGCTGTGAGGACATCGTTGCAGCAACCATCCGCAGATCTTATATATGGAAAAATGTTCAAATCCTTCGACTAACAAGAAACATGCACCTCCAAGAAGATCTGATAGTTCTGATTTTGCAGCATGGCTGTTGGATGTTGGGCATGGCTGCAACTCTGATGACGATGCGATAGTGGAAATCCCATGTAGCATGCTTATGGACGACATCACATCTCTGATTGGTGCTGTTTATTCTGGCATCAATTGTGACACAAATCTGCCACCACCCAAGTTCTTTGCCAACCACATCATCCTTGCTGCACGCAACCATGATGTCGACGAAATCAATGCTGACATTCTCGGCCACATGCCAGGAGAGGAAGTATTGTACCACAGTGTTGATGAGGTGGTTCAGGACGAAGGGCGAGGTCAAGACATTGATGACTTGCTTGGTGGCTACCCTGTCGAGTTCTTGCGCTCTCTCCATGCTTCTGGTCTACCTCCTGGGGAGCTCTATTTAAAGATTGGCTGCCCACTCATCCTTTTGCAAAATCTTGCACCCCATGAAGGTCTCTGTAATGGAACACGAATGGTATTGAAGTGGATGTCAGGTAGGGTTCTTGAAGTGGAGATTCTGGGAGGTGATTATGATGGCAAGATGGCTTTCATTCCATGGATCTCACTTTATGCCATCTGCAGGAACTGCCAACTTCACTTTTATGCTTAAGCAGCGTCAATTCCCAGTCCAGCTGGCATTCTTGATGACCATAAACAAAGCACAAGGGCAGTCAGTTAAGTACATCGGTTTAGATCTCTGTGTGCCTGTCTTCAGCCACGGACAGTTATATGTAGCTCTTTCACATGCTACTTCCCACCATCGAGTCTCTGTTTTGCTTCCTCCTGGTGAAATGAAAACTCGCAACATTGTATATCCTGAGGTCCTCATCTGGTGTGTTCATCTTTCTGACCTCTCATGCAATCAGCTGAAATGAGTCATAACAGATACTCAGGTTAACTCCTCAACCCATTCGGACTCTCATGCTGCACATGTGTAATATTGTGCAACCTCTGTGGAGGTCTCTTACGAAGCTATGTTGCTCCCTTTGTACCATTAGATAGCACTTTATGCATGATGTTCTGCAAACAGAGAATGTGTCAGATTTTGGCATGGCATTACTGTGACCCACCTGGCGAACAGCCAAGCCCTTCTGAGTGTCACCCAGTGGCGCCAATACAATTGGACATTGTTTTGTGCATTTCGCGAACTTTCTGTCCTCTTCTCGAGACCAAGATCAGGCCGAAGTAGCAGTATAAATACCCAGCAGATGGTGCATTCGAAATTTGCTTCATTTGAGCTCCAACTCTCTTCTCTGAGTACCTTTCTGCCTTCCGTTACGCAGCTCGCATGTCACACTCGAGTGCCACCATCACCGCTTTAGCAGCATTTGAAAATGGGCGACGTGCAGATGGCAATGCCCTCATTTTTGATGCCCAGATATACCTTGGAGATGGCAAGCCACCCCTCCTTGCAGCTCTTCGTTATTTCAATAAGGAGCTTCGAGTTTTAAATGATATTGGATTTTTCCTTATTATAGCTCGAGTATGTGCACATTTCATGATCATAGCATAACAAAACTGTGTTTGCCATCGTCTCACAGGTTGCCAAGATAGAGCTAGGTGTGCACATCGCTCTGCAACCAGCTACTGGTGTGCTGGAAAATGACTACGACTTAGTTGGAGATGTCGTGATTGTAAGTAAAATATAGCTTCGTCACTGGCCTGTTAGGCCTCACTTTTTTTTAAAAAAAAATGCAACTGCAGCTCATTCCATTACCTGACGACTTCAATATTGCCTATCATCCATACATTGATATCTGTTGAATGGTAGCAAGTGTTGACGACCTTACTAGCATGTTCACCATCGATGCACACCAGTATGTTACTGCACTGCCCACTGTCGACCCCAGTCCCTCATGAAATGCAAGCAATTCGCACGCCCAGTTCCACTCCATCATGCCTGTCAAATGCAAGATTCCCGATACCCCAAGGTGGACTTGAAGTGGGAAAAAGATCCTACCTGCTCGCAATCATTATGTGTCCATCACCGGCTTCATCACAGACCAGAAGCCTCATGGCAGCCAATCAGCCACAATGGAGCGGTTTTGTGTCGAAATCGAGTCTATCGTCTACCTCAGACCTCCCATGGTTTCCAGCTCTGCATGTGAGTCTTAGTGCTACACTAATTTCGACACAATATCAATGCCTCTGCAGCTATTTCAGCCACTCCCGCCTCTCCTACTGTAGGCAATCCTTGGTGAAAGATGAAGTTTGACTTCTCTGCACCAAGAGCAGCTAAGCGAGCCCGAGTGGAGCAGGATCATGATGGAGAGTCAACCACATAGTGACTACATAGCTTGCTATCACTGAAGTCGCAGTTTTGACAGTCTCCTTTCTTTCACATTCTCCTCAAGCTTTGTATCCTCCTTTCTAATCATTTCCCTATTCGCAGTGGTCAGCTTTCTTGCAGTAGTAGCTCTACATAGCAAACAATTCAAGTTGCAAGGAATAACCATTTTTATTTGTCGACTTCCTACCAGTATGGCGAGTGGCGTAAGCCACGGGAATCTGCTCATACTAGAATACATGAGGTTAAGGGGAGGCATACATGAGGAAAGCATAAGGCATGACATCATAGTGACATCACTATGATACCATGGCCTGGACCGGCCTAGGCCTAAGCCACATGGCAAGCACATGGCCAAGGTCTGGGTGAGTCCATAGATAAGAGGAAAGATAAGACAAGATAAGATCTCAAGATAAGACGAAGAGAGATTAGATAAGATGAGAAAGAAAGGGAAAGAAAAGAAAAGAGTACATATCATAACAGAAGATGAAACCAAAACACAATGAGAAGAAAAACTAAAAGGAGAAAAAGAAACTAGTCCAGTACAAGAATTGTCTGAGACCACAGGACCTGACCTCACTGCAGCGCTGATTCTTTTAACTTAGAGATATGGGCAACCACCTGTTCAAAGGTCATCCCATCCATTGCAGCAAGCCGTGGGTCAACACCTTCCAAGCACACCTGGTGCCCTTTTCCTTTGCTCCTGGCCTGCAGGCAGTGCAGCCATATATGGCCCTTTTGGCCACAGGCATAACACTGATAGTTCAAGAAGTCCTTGTTAGGGCAGCTTCCTGATCTGCCTTGTGCAGCCCCAATGTCCATGGGTGTGCCTTGCACTGATGTAACCCCAGGCAATGGGTGATTGAAACTTTGTTGTCCCCATTGAGAGGACAAACCAGTTTGAATTTTTACTGCTTCGAGTGTGGCTCCCAGGCATTGTACCTGGACATCATATTTGGCCCATGTGTCCTTGCACTTTCCTGGGACATAGACCTGTTGGAGGATCTCGGGCTGAAGAGCCTTTTCCAACATGAAGATTGCAAAGTCATTGGATACCCTGGATGTGGTCCTCAGTGCATTGAACTTTTCCAAGAACTCCTCCATCCTAGTTGAGCCTTGGCAAATTTTAATGAGCTGTTCCTTAGCCCAATCTTTGTTGTGAAGGCTTGCATGACATCCCACCCCAGCCAGTTGTTGGCAGTGAGACAGGTGTCGATATGTATGCCCTGGCTATGGGCCTGGCCATGCAGGACCAGACCACGAGACAGTCCACCCTATTTGTGGAGTAGTTGGCGGTCACTACATAGGCCTTCACCTTGGCCCACCATTCCTTGAACTTGCTTATCAAGCCTTCAAACATGCTGGGCTCAGTGACACCCCTCTTCGTAGGGACAATGTTCCTATTGGGGTTGCCAGCCCTGCCCTGCTGCTGATGGGCACCTGCCATTGTGGTGGCGACCTGCTGCATGACCTGGTTGGTGACCTGGCTGGTAATCATAGCCGTCATCTGCTGCATGAACTGCAGCTGCTCAGGGGTGAATTGGTCCATGACCAGTGAAAGTTATGGGAGTGCAACAGGGAGGGCAAATAGTATGTCGATTCCATAAGTTGTATGGAACATGCAGAATGAAGTCCAGTAAGTTAGGGTCGACCAAGTCTTCCCTTAGAGGTGAGAGGCAGGGGAGAAGAGGAGCAGGAGTACCAAAGATTTGTTGCTCGAGGGGTGTGACTTCCCGAGCAAACAGGGGTGGGGGAGCAGGAGACTCTTCTTTTTTAATGTAAGGAGAAAAACGGATATGAGGAGCCAAAGACTCCAACTTCTTGATGCAAGGAATTTTGAAAGAGATTTTCCCTGCCCTCAGTGGTGGTACTCTGTCTCAGCTATTGCAAGGGTAACTAGTGTTAGCAACAAAGAAGGGTAGGGGCGTCCAAAGGGCGCCTAATCGACTCTAATAGCTCTAGGGAGCTTGGGAAATTACTAGACTAGAGTCCAGTGTGAGCAACCATAGATTGAAGAGAGATATGAGGGTACACAGTACCTAGAGTCCAGTGTGAGCAACCAAAGGGCTCAGCACTGGACTTAGCTACACTAAGTGCGCTTCAAGGTAAACAAAGGTAAACAAAGAGTGGCTAATGCGCCACAACACTAGGAATGGGCCTAGAAGGCTGGGAAAAGAAGTAGTAAGTAGCAAATTTAGAGAGGAATCAAATGGTAGTAAGTAAGAGACCATGTAGAAGAGAGAAAGCGAAGATAAGAGGTGAAGATCACCAAGGAACATTCCCCCCTGATCGCACACCTCTGCCAGCTCAGCTCCCCCCTAAGGGTGCCAGTCCCATCATCTCGCAAAATTGCTGCACCTTGACTCGAGCCAAAGGCTTGGTGAGCAGATCAGCAGGCATCTGGTCAGTGGGCACAAACTGGGGCGAAATCACCTCCCTATCCACCATATCTCGCAGCCAGAACCACCGCAAATCGAGCTGCTTCATCCTCCCATGATGCTCCGGGTGTTTCGCCACTCGGATCGCAGATTGGTTGTCGATGCGAAGGACAGATGGCTGAGAGACAGAGAAGCCCATGTCCTGAAGCAGTTTGTGCAGCCAGACCACCTCCTTGCCAGCCTCCACAGCAGCAATGTACTCTGCCTCAGTTGAGGACAAGGCGACGATGCCCTGCAGCTTAGAACTCCAAGAAATGGCACCAGTACCCATCTTGATGAGATATGCGCCAGTAGAGCGACCAGTGTCCTTGCAACCGCCATGATCTTGTTAGCAACAGAGAAGGGTAGGGGCGTCCAAAGGGCGCCTAATCGACTCTAATAGCTCTAAGGAGCTTGGGGAAATACCAGACCAGAGTCCAGTGTGAGCAACCATAGATTGAAGAGAGATATGAGGGTACACAGTACCTAGAGTCCAGTGTGAGCAACCAAAGGGCTCAGCACTGGACTTAGCTACACTAAGTGCGCTTCAAGGTAAACAAAGGTAAACAAAGAGTGGCTAATGCGCCACAACACTAGGAATGGGCCTAGAAGGCTGGGAAAAGAAGTAGTAAGTAGCAAATTAAGAGGGGAATCAAATGGTAGTAAGTAAGAGACCATGTAGAAGGGAGAAAGCGAAGATAAGAGGTGAAGATCACCAAGGAACAGTACATATGTACCTGAACAGGGGACAGAACAATGGTGTTGGTAGTATCTTGCCAGGTGATGTGACTGGATTTGACATGGTAGGCAATAGAGGGCCAAGAGATGGATGCCCACTCACAGGTGTGCCATTGGATTAGATTCTGACCTCTGAAGTGATTCATGGTGAGATTTGAAGTTAGGGAGGACATGCAAGTCCAGGGCTTGAACAATGGGATGCAGGGAATGGGAGGCCTTTTGCGCTTGAAGCAAGGATTGTGATGGCATCTTAAATCTCACATTTGAGGGAGTTCACATGATTGGAATATTCATCCTTGTGTTTTTGCCTGAGAACTGCACACTGATCCCTGGACTGCTTGGGTTGAGCAGCATTAGCATCAGCCTCCTTCTCATCATCATCATTATTGGAATTCAACTTGTCATCATTGTCATCATTGTCATTGTCATTGGGTATGTACTTTCCATCTTCTGATTCATCAGATGCAGCCTTACCCTTTCCCTTACTTGATGTGCAGATGGATTTCATATTAAATGCAGCAAGGAGCTTGGCCTGTTTGATGAATCTAGATGGTACAGTGATACAGGAAATAGAGGAAACCATGTTTATGAAAGCTGGATAATGATTGAATATAGTGGATATGACCTGTGGACATGAAGTGAATGGTAGGATGGGGGTTAGAAGGGTGAAACAACTTATGTACCTCATCACAAACCTTCATACATTGATATAAGAGATATTCAAGACATGTAGTCCAAACCCTACTTGGTGGGAAAAGGCACCTGGAAAATGCCTACACTCCAGTCATATGAAACATCGCTCATCCAGAGAAGGAAAGAGACATAGAGAAGCAGAACCCGGGTGAGCGATGTTTCATATGACTGGAGTGTGGGCTGAACAGAGCACTGCAGTTCACCTACAGACTGAACATTGTCTATATCATACACTCAGCCACAATGGTCTTAAGGTATGGAAACATTCTAGCTGTATGTTTTTGCACACTGACCATGTCCTTCTCTGCATCCTCTGATAGGAGGTATGTCTCTTCCTCACTCTCACACTTTGTGCATTTCTCACTTCATCTGAAATGCATGATCATTCCTTGATGACCATCATTTCACATGGATCCTGTACATGCTGTGTACATAGCAGCCTGAAACTGAAAAAGAGTCGAGATTGAACTGGTGCTGTGGCAGTTTGAGGGGGCATGAGTGGCTGCAATGTGTCCATTGAAGATCACTGTACTGTGGGGAGTGACAGAGGGGAAGTAGTCAGCCAACTCACACAGCATGTTCTCCTCTTTGAATTCGAGCTGATCCACATACCTGCAGAACAACACAAGGGTCCAGATGGTCTATTGGATGTACAAATAGTCTTGCATTGGGTTGAGTCACCATCTCTCCCTGTTCGTCCATCTGGCACACCAGCACCCTCTTCCTGCACTGTCCAGCATTTCCAATGTCTACAATGACACCCTTCTTCTGGTCCACCCCTTCATTTTTCCTTTCATTGAAGCCCAACAACTCACAGCTTCTCCCACCTTACTTCTTAATATTGGCAGAGGGTGATTCAGGGGACCATTCACAAGGGAACACTTTAGCAGAGTAGACATATGGGGACCACCATGAAGAGGACTGTGAAATGATGGTCATCAAGGAATGATCATGCATTTCAGATGAAGTGAGAAATGCACAAAGTGCGAGAGTGAGGAAGAGACATACCTCCAACAATGTGGAATTGATCTTAGACAAGCATTTTGTGATGGAAAGGAAAGCAGGGGGAAGCAAGAGAGGTATCAGACATTGGGATGAGAATCGGTGACAGATGTGTAAGAAAGACCAGTCTTGTGAAGGAGACACTGAGAAACATCATCCAAAGTCAAGCAGATGGGTTGATGATCTCTACATGTGGAGGAATGTTGCAGGTCAACGTGCATGGAAAAGTGGGTGAATGGATGAGTGAAGGTGGGATGGTTTGGAGTGGTAGACATGTGACTGATTGGGAAAGTATCTTTGGAGGGTTGGTAACAGGACAAGGTGGGGAGATGAGTGGACTGAACATACCTTTACTGATATGATGAGGGAGGTGTGGTCACTATCAATGAGTTCATTTGGGCATATGGACATGGTGAGACTGAGGAATGAGATGGGAGAGAAAATCTGAGAATGATGAGGAAAAAATATTGAAGACTTATTCAAAATCAAGAGGAACATGTCAATTGCACAATAAAACCACTGGACATGCACCCACACAGTCTGTGTGAAGAGGATGAATAGAATGGAAAGGACAAGGGACTGGAGCAATGATGACTGACCTTTTTTGATGGTAACAAATGAAGATGGATCAACTTTACCATAGCAAAGCAGTACAACATTACATTGGGGGATCCATTGGCAAGGAATGTCAATCCATGGTCAGGATATATGGCAACACTGTACAAATAAATGTGAGTAATGGATGAGAGGGGATGTTGTAAGAGAGTGTGGATGATGTATGTGTCACTGGAAGTCAAAGTAAGGACTGGAGGAGTTTGGTGGGAAGAGTCTGCATTGTAGGTGTCTATTGGGGAGGTTTAATGATACGAGGGAGATGGGGGCTGGATGGATTGGGGCCTACATTGGATGGACTGGAATTGCATGATGAGGTAAGCTACCTGTCATCAGGTACTATAACTTTTGTTATGATATCCCTGAGGCCTGTTTTTCAAGACTTCAGTCTTTTGTGATGTTTTTATTACATGTTAAGTTCAGGCCTACTCCAACAATCTCTGATGCTCACAGTGGCTGGGGGATACAGATGAGGATAGGCTGACATTGGCCAAGGGGCCAACAGAGATTGGTGAAGGCTGAAGGGTGGGCTGATGGTTGTGTCAGAGGCTTGAGGAGAGGGTGTCAGGTTCAGCTCATGTGCTGCCACCTTGTACAAGCCCAGCCCTTAGATTTCAGAGAAAAGGAAGAGTTGGTATGAGACTGACAACTGAGAGAAGGGCCAGTCAAAGACCACAGAGGGGTGAACTAAGGTGATATTCATACATGGGCCCTCAAGGCAGCACAATATCAGAGAGACAGGAGTGACATATTGAGTACTGTATATTTTGAAGGGGGACAAATGTCAGAAAACCTCAAGTAGTACACAACTCAGACAACAGGGGCAAAGGTCAGGATAAAGGAACAGAGCATAAAAGGAAAGGTATAGGTAGTATGGCTACACAGCACTCAGCCAATAACCAATCAGGGAGTAGGCCAAAAGCTTTTTTTTTCAAAAAAATCCAAGTTTATAGTATGTGAGGGTCATAGACACCTTATGCTACACTATACAGGCATGGTGGGTAACTAAACAGGCTTATCTACTGATGATGTGAAGGCAGTCAGACTACAAAGCTTGGTGCTCTATGCATGTAACCAGCTGGGAACAACCTGTGGGGAAGAGATGGGGTGAGTGGGAGCTACACTATGGTTAGTGGAGGGAGTGATACAAGTAAAGTAAGGGTAGTGCATGACAGTGGATGTGGGCAAGCCAGGCATCCCCTAGGGGGGGAGCCATGGGTATGGTTGGGTCAGGGGGAATTTTGGTTATGGTGGAGACCTTGCTACACTCACCAGAGGTGGAATGTGTGGGGATCTGTCACCACACACCACCAGATAGAATGCAGTGCTGCCTCAGAAATGCAGCTGACTACCTTCAAGGCCCAGCTGGGGAGGGGGGTGTCTCTCACTAAGGGAGGGCAGGTTGGGGGAATACAGGGGGCCAGAAAATTCAGTGGGAGGGCCCAGTTGGTTAAGGATGGTGGTTAGCCAAGGTGGGGAATTGCTATCAGGTACCTTGACACTGTCAGGCCTCTGAACAATGAGGTTGGGGGAGGTTGACTGTCACCATCAGATGGAGTTTCTTCCTCAGAGTCTCAGAGTTGGATTCACTGCACTGGCAGCATGCCATCATGGGATGCAGCATATTTATAGGACTTCTCCTTCATGCCATGGAGTTCTGCATGAAGGTTATCTACCTCAGTGGCAATTGGACTTGCTGGGCTAGGGTGGGTGCTTGCTCTCCTTGGGCCTGTAACCATTCCTTCCTCAACAATTTGACTTCATCACTCTTTACTTTTGAGGAACTCTGGCACTGAGTGCCCTAGGTCCTAACTCTGCCCCATGCTGGCTTAGTCCCAGCCACTTCCTGAAACTCCAGAGCCTATACATCACCTATACATCCTTGAGCCATGAAGCATCCCTCTGGTTTCTGACTGGCAGTGTCACCCTGGCAAATTTTTGCAACTCTGTTGGGTTCTGAGGTGTAGCTGGTACCTGGATACAACTAACTCTCCCATTGCAATCTGTTAAACAGTCAGGAATTGAGTAGTAGCATTGCTGGCTTGCTGTACACAGAATGCAAACCCCATGACATCACCCCTGGACCAGACCAACCCCAGACTGTGACCCTCTGCTCCTCTGAGCATCTGATTCCAATACTCTGACCTGCCAGCCAACTTTGTCCCACTGGAAATGTTTTCATCACTTTGCCCTGCCACTAAGGCCACCATTCTAGCCCAGTTTCATAGCTGAAGATCTTGGGCACCATCAGTATTCAACTCCAAACCCTCACCAGACTTATTGCTGTCTCTTCTCATTACCAACTTTTCCACTCACTTTTGGATGTTTTGTCACCAAATCCCAGGCCCCAACCTTGGCCTTGTCCCTCTGGTAGCACCACCACTCACTCTGACACTTCACGCTACTCTGTGATGCCTAGCCTCACCCTTAGTCATCATGAGTCATTTTTCAACTCTAAGCTTTGGTTGTTACCAATAAAACTCTGAAATCTCCTTTTGGAATTATGCTTTTTGGAAGGGGTAAAAGTGTCTTTCTCATAAAGTCACTTTCTCCTCTATGTTTCCTCTAGAGAAAATTCCTTTCAAAGAAACATTTCATCAGAACATATCACAACATTTCCCACCTTTACACTATGTCCCTATTCAGCTCTGATTTTACTCCTCATCTTCCTGCTTGTCCTACTCTAGCCAGGATTCATCAGCACTGTCTTGCACCATCACCCCTTCCCACAACATCTACCACCAGACAACTTCACTCTTGGGAAGTCCCAAGACCAACCTTGTGGCAAGAGGTCACTTTTGCATTTCAGACAGAGCCTTGGATTGCATCAAAAGTTGCCTTCCTGGCATTGATTACACTAACAGTTGTTATTTTTGGTGCATATGTGATTACGCCCATACTCCACCCCTTGTCCCCCCCATACCCCTACTCTTGCATCATACTTTGCACCTCTGACATTTGTCCATACCCATGGTCCACACTTGTCCTCCCTACTAGTCATACCAACTGGTCTTCTCAACCCCAAACTGCTGGTCCTCTTCCAGTCTCTGCTCCTACTGACCCTACTCTTGCCCTGAGTGCAGTTTTGAGACATTTGGTTGCTCACACTGGACTCTAGTCTGGTATTTTCCCAAGCTCCATAGAGCTATTAGAGTCAACTAGGCACCCTTTGGACACCCCTACCCTTCACTGTTGCTAACACAGATGTCACCACATTGCATTGCAATAAAGGTGGTGATGGCCTAACCCATTTTGACCATTCTCAAGCTAGGAAGCTGCTCAGTGTGCAGCTCATGATGCACACTTGGCAGCATGAATATCAAGGGACAGAAAATGTAGAATTCCATGGCAACAAAGTTTGATATGAACACCAATAGTAGAAAGGACTTAGTAGAATTCTCCTATTAAACTGCTGATACTTGTAACCATGATGACCAGGACAGAAAATTCAAAAGTTTACAGGCTGACTACTCATTGTCTATGTCATCCAACAACTTGTTGATCTCATCAGCTTCATCACTGTCCATACCTTCATCATCTACAAACCAGGTAGAATCCCCTGGAATGCTAGGCACCATTGCAGTAACTATCTGGTTGAGAACTATCTCATGCCCTGTGTGTTGTGGCCACACTTGCAAGATAGTAGAGAATGCAAGCAACCATTCTATCAAGCTGAAGGAGTCCATCATCTGCCCTGGATGGGTGAAGTGGTGCAATGCATCAGGAAACCTGCATTTTTTCTGTGGACATTTACAGTGACAGACATGTCTGGCAGCAGTCAAGTAAGTCATGGCAGTACAAACGGCCAGCCAGACATTGTCAGAAGTGCAGTTTTCCAGATATTCAGAATTGTCAGACCATAAGATACTTAGTACATCAGGTGGGCATAGCCTCCAGACTATAAGTTGCCCAGTACACTAGAGTTATCAGAACTGTCAGACCATCATTTAGTCAGTTCACCAGACTTATCAGAACTGTCAGACCATAAGTTAGTCAGTACATTAGCTTGTCAAAACTGTCAGACTAGAAGTTAGTCAGTACACCAGCTTGTCAGAACTACCAGCCTGTACAGACTTACCCCTGACTGTTTCAGTATACAAATTCCCACACTCAACTTAACATGTAGTCAGCTAATAATTTAATTATATTATAAAATTACTCTAATTACAACAGTACAGGGACTACATATCTAATCTACCAGGATATGTAGGCTAAATGGGCACAGCCTCACAGGGGCCCACCCCCCCTTCTGGTGGATCAATCAGAGTGGATCAATCAGAGGGAGGGATGATGACAATGATGAGGGGAGACAATGAGGGGAGATGGTGGTGGTAGAGGAAAGTGTTGTGTTGCCAGAGTGAGCAGGTTTATATACACCCCCACAAAAATTTCAATTGGAGTTTGAAATTGCCACAGCACATTGGTGGAAACTCAGAAGTCAAACAATCTACTATATGGAGTAATTGTACAGCCACAATGTCATAACAAAAGTTGTAGCCCACCATCACAGGACCACAGGAATATGCTTACCTTCACAATATCTCCTTTTTTGGGCGAGATATGGGTGAATCAATGTTTATGAAATACAAACTCCGATTGAAATTGCCCCAGCATATCTGTGTAGACTTGGAGGGTCATTGTACAGCCATGATGTCATAATGAAAGTTGTTGCCTATGATCACAGGACCATGGGAATATGATTACCATAGTAATATATCTTTTTTTGGGCAAGATATGGGCAAATTAATGATTACATCTATGGGTCTGTGGGTCTGTAGGGTCTGTACTTGCTCTGTGGAAAATCTGTACCATCTGTCAGAACCTTCCAGTGAACCTCATTTCTCATGTGGACCCATTCATCTCACTGGTAATGAAGATCAACATTCAGACTGCAGCATACTGTGACCCCTTTAATAAGAATCTTTGCTTAGCACTAGCCATCAGTGACTTCTCTGGGGGGAGGACTTAGTGCTCAAGGGCTGGTGCTGGAATTACCCAGAATGGATACTTTGCAGTTTTTTGCTCTAGTGAGGCAACACACTTCAACCTGGTCTATGCTGGAGTGCAGGCCACCTTCATCATGCAAAGTGATGTTGGATTTCAGAAGTCAACCACAGGAAGTGGTTTCATGTCCATCATCATCCATCTGGATGTGGGCATTCTCCAGTAAGCTGACTTCTGTTCCATTTCATTGAATGCTTATTTATTGTCTGTTTATTCCATAGATTGTTTGGGTCATTGTTGATTGGCTGTATCACTGGAACAACATTGAAACCTTCCACCCTTGGTAGGATTTTCTTCATATATGTTGTTGTGGAACACAACCCCATGTTTTCTGCTTGCATACCAAAATGCCCCTATTCAACTCTTGTTTCACTCCTCACCTTCCTATTCATCCCACCCTAGCCAGGTTCATCAAGATCAATTGAGCATACCAATCTAATGCCCCCACAGCTTGGTTATATCTGTCATGATGGTGGACATGTGCATTTCTGCTGTGCCTGCTGTCCTTGATGGGATAGCCCACCCATTTGTGGGCCCAGGTCCATCCCTTTGGGCCCAGGACCATGCCATCCCCTGGGACATGAAAGGATGTCCCTGGGATCACCATGGTCTGAGAGGCATTTAGCTTGAATGTTTTGGAGAAACTATTCAGCCAAAATGCCTCCAGAAAAGGGTTACCTGAAGTGCATGTGATGCATTGCATGGAAATGAGACAAGCCACCCTCTAGTACTCTAGATCTAGTAGTCATTGCAATGGGTTTATTGTACCTGCCCACTAGTTGCAACACAACATTTTCACTGTAAGTTGCTTCCAGCATAGTGCACTGCCCCTGTGACAACAATGTATGCAGTGGTCTGGTATTATAGCAAATTTGACCCTAGATAGTTGTGGACTACTCAATCCTAAAAGTTCCAACCTACTGGGACTTTGTCTGCAATGCCCAAGAACTCCTACATATCATGCCAAGTACATGTGAAGGAAACCCCAAGCCTCCTGTGTATATGTATTTGCCTGGTTGTCATGGCCATGCCTTGCCCGACCGTTTCCCACGCCTCCGCACCCTTTCCGACACCTCCGCCCACCTCTCCGACACCCTCCGACCCATTCCCGACCAAGTCTGATGCTTAATAAGCCTGCCAACCACTCTGCCGCTGCATCCGAGTGATTGCCGCTGTCGGCCGCTGTCGGTCTTGACTCGTAACCACCATTCGTCTACATTGGGTTGACCCCCTGTGGGTCATGTGATCGTCTTAGGGGGCTTTATCCATTTGGGGCCACCAGGCCGATTAGGCACAGCACGGTGCCTGCACCGCGTGGCGCTCCGAAGGGTCACACCGCTTTCCGGGATTTCAGCCTGGCCTGTGATTGGCTGTTGGTGAGCGCTCCATCACGATCTTATCCGCTTGTAGATATGTCCTTTATCTTTTCCATTCCTCCGCTGTTAGCCTTCATTCTGTCGTGAAGTTTTCTGACACTTACTTCCCCTTGAAAATTTCCGTACCTCCGTATGTTAGTTCCGACATCCCGATACTGTACCGCCTCAGTCCCGCTGTAGTGTATAAATACCCGTACGGTACCCCGATGTCCCCTCAGTACGAATATCGACATAAGTTCCCCATTCCGAGCCTCCGTCCCTCTCCTCTAAGTCCCTCCGAACTCTCTGTACTTAGCCCGCCTCCGAAATACGAGGGCTGAGCTTGTACAAGGGGGCAGCGCACGAGCTGAACCCAACGCCCTCCTCCGACCTCCGCTCCGCTCCGCTAGCCGGAACCTCTGTCGGCCCTTTCGGCCATCCCCTGCTCCGCTCTGAGCCAGATCCACTAGTCGGAATTTCGTCAGCCTCCTTCAGAAGGCCTCTATCTCAGTCCCTACCAATCGGACTAGCATTGGACTTTCAATCTCCGACGTCAGTCGACCTTCTAGTACCCTTTTGGGACCCTTTCGCCACTGTGAACCCTCGGAGTGAGGCCCGAACTTGACACTGGTGCTCTGCATATGCTCATAGACCCTTGTCAAGTAATTCATCCCAATTAGTAACTGTCTCAGCCCTCCCTGCCCAGCATGTTGCATCCCATTTGAGGAATTGAAGTGTCTGCTGCTTTTCTTCAAGTAATAAGTCGACCTTCTCTGCCCAATGGTGAGCTCTGGCCCTTGCCTTGCACCATTCGATCTGGATGGCTGGATAAGTACAATGGGGAACAAAACTGTTGCAATGCTTCCAGCTTTCCATTGATGTTCTTTCTAAGTTCAGGAGTGCAGTGGCTGTGACTTTATGAGCCCATTACTGAGGCCTATGGATTGCAACAGTTTTGCACCTTTTGTCATGGTGGATGCAATCTACAGCATGGAGCATGTTTTTGGGGTGGTAAAGCCTGCTAGTGTTTACATAATGTATCACATGATCAATCTAATGTTTTGTCAGCATGCAAATGATGCCAAACATTGAATGTGTTTCACTTATCCCCTGTTCTGCACTGCAACTCAATAAATCACTTGTGTGGCTTACCAGGATTACTCTCTCAGGGAAATATTAGCAAAATCACATGTTTACAGCACCACCATGAGTAGGATGTGTGCCCAGTACCATCAATCCCTTAAAAAAGGTGCTAGGAGTCATCCCAGCACTGTTTCACCTACCAATGCCTGAGGGGTCCTGACACTAAACAGCACTGAAAATGCTGAAAATGCCATGGAGGTCAGTCTGACACTTCATCACATGAAGAATAAACCAGTCCCTTCTCATCCAATGTATTTGCCTGGGGGTACAGGCAGACACCATACCATCTACCCATCTTCCAGTCATTGTAAAGGCATATCATCTGTTCATATGGCCATAGTACAGATTTCTTCAAATTCAAGTACAGGAATAATACAGAACCACTATGCAAATCCTGCCCCTGTGGACCCTCCCTACCACAAATCCCACATATAGTGCTCCATCCATGCAATGAACACATGCTCTCTGTCCTTGCAGCTGGCCCCCAAGTATGTTCCAAAGCCCCTCTGACAGTGGACTGCCTGAGCACACCCATAATGTGGACATGGACATGAGTTTTGGGGAACTGATGGTGATGGCTCCAGCTGGGGTGAGCAGGCCACAAAATATGTATGGATGCAGTCCACCACAAGATGATTCAGACAACAGCTCCCCCCAAAAGTAGTGGTGAAAATAAATGTGGTTTGCATGCATCTAATGTTCAACCATCTTTCCTGACATCCATATACACCCTGTCCCAGGCAGGTGCCCCCTGCCACCTTTTCAATATTGACACCACCAGTTTCAATGAGCTGTCTTCTTGTGGACCTACTCCCCCTGTCTCACCTACCTTCTCTCCCCCATCTGCAGAGCCCCAACATGACCTGAAGATGTGCTGTTGCTGGAAGACGTTGGTGGTTTACTATCCAATAATCCTTCACTGACCACACCTCCTCTTGCTTCACCTGCAACACCTGCCCAAGTGGTGCCCTCAACCCCTGCCAATCCCATTATTTCACACATCAGGAATGTCCATATTCCCATTGGGCATTACATTGCCCCCTACAACTCTATGCTCATTGTTCTACCTTGTGAAGCAACACATGGGCCTTTCTATTTGATCACGTGAGGAAGATTGGTTGGTATTATTGCTCAATAGTAAGTGACTTCAACATGTACACAATTCTCCTCTAAAGTCTTAGGACTAGGGAAAATACTAGCCCACTTGACATTGGTGTCAGTGGAGTGACCTTCAGGAGTGTCTCCTTAGTTGAACATGGTTGGAAAGCTGTTGAAGATGCTATCAGGGTTGGGGATGCTCAATACTTATAGATAAGCCTCACAGTTGAGTCGTTGTAATCCCTGTTATGTCTACAATGGTCAGATACTTTGTTCCAATTGGTGGTTGCAAGTTAATTGGGATGTCATTGATGTCAACCCATTCTTCGCTGTCAAATGGATCTTGCCTAGAAATTCCCAAGTGCATGAGATCAACTCCACCATTCTGGAGGCTGTCCAACCACAGGAGAGAGTGACCTATGTATACCAGTGCAGACTTTGTGACTGATGGGTGTATGAGTTCATCCAGCCAGAGATGTTACACACCCTGTCCCCCTCTGGATTTCCACTGCATGAACTGGAGCTGAAGAAAGGAGTACAGTACCCTGGATGAAATCCATGGACTGTACAAAGGGACCAGACTGAGGTTGATTAGATCCACACCTAGGACCTTGGAGTGTCATTGCCCTGGATTGTGGACTTGAATATTTCCCTGTTCTTTTTCATAGAAAGCAGTGTTAGCAACAGTGAAGGGTAGAGGCATCCAAAGGGCACCTAATTGACTCTAATAGCTCTAGGGAGCTTGGGAAAGTGCCAGACTAGAGTCTAGTGTGAGCAACCAAAGGTCTCAGCACTGAACTCAGCTACACTAAGTGCACTTCAAGGTAAACAAGGATAAACAAAGAGTGCCAATGTGCCACAACACTAGGAATTGGCTGAGAAGGCTGGGATTAAAAGAAGTAGTAAGCAGCAAATAAGAAGGGGAATCAAATGGTAGTAAGTAAAAGACCATTTAGAAGAGAGAAAGCAGAGATAAGAGGTGAAAGATCAACACATGGAACAGGCAATTCCATGTGCACCTGGCCTATGCAATGTGGTACCATCAACAAGTCACTGGGACACTCAGTGAAGAATGTTGGGATAGATTTGTGCTCTGAAGTTTTCTCTCATGGACAACTCTATGTGGCTCTGTCACATTGTACTCATCCCAGAAGGCTTGGTCTGTAACTGAAAAACTGTACCAGTAGATAGAATCATGAAAATTTGTAAATGAAGGAATTGAAACATGGCACTCAGTGAATGCACTCTATGCCAGGGGGCATGGAGGGGGCTGAAGGGCTGAGGGCAACCAGCAGTGTAGCAGCCTGGGTGGGGACAACCTAGCTGCAAAGCAGCCAGGGGAATGGCAATGTAACGGCTCGTACTTTTTCACTGCTGGTTGTAGCGTACTCTTAGCGTAGTTTTCCTTATTTATCTACTCTCTGGTTAGGGTTACTTAGACGCGCTCATAGACGCTTTACTTAGTCAGCTGATTCGTCAGCGCAGCCGCATTGACTCAGCGTGGAGCGCTGCAGCCAATAGTGTTTATCTCTCGCTTGTTTGGTTTGTTCTACGACGTTCCTCGGTACAAACACTTGTAGTAGTATAAATACCATCTCTCTTGTCATAGACACTCCAATCAAGTTCATTTGTGCTTTGCGCATTAACTCAGTTCCACATCCTCAGCCTTCCTATCAGTCAAGGAGTGACCGATAACAGTCTTTGGATTGTTAGTGTTACACTTGAACTCGATTCTACCAGTTATCCCTCACTCCGCTTGCGCCCAGGCATATAGGGCAGCTATACCCGGACTCCAGGGTTAAGGAGCTCCATCTTCTTCATTTCTCTTCGTTACGGGGCGACGCCTTTAGTCCCGTCCACCTATCGGCTGGTGGTTGCGTTGAAGAAGAACCGTAGTTAGTAGTCCCGCTATCCGTCAAGGGTAGTGTGAAGGCGTAACCCACATTAGGGGGTGGAAACGCATAGCTTAAAGTAGTTCCCCTACGTCAAGGGAGGTAGAAAGCGTACTACCGTATCCCTACTAGTTCTTACAATAGTCGAGACAGAGTACCGCCACTGAGGGCAGGGAAAATCTCTCGTCAAGATTCCTCGTGTTAAGAAGTCGGAGTCGTTGGCTCCTCGTATCAGGTTTTCTCCTTACCTTAAAAAGGAAGAGTCGCCCGTTCCCCCACTCCTGTTCGCTCGGGAAATAACCCCCCTTGAGCAACAAATTTTCGGCACCCCTGAACCCCTTCTTCCTCGCCTTTCTCCACTCCCTCTTCGCTCTCCTTCTCCCGACCCCTACTTACTGGGCTTCGTCCTCCACGTTCCGTACAACTTATGGAATAGACAAACTATCTGCCCCCCACCTCACACCCCCGTAACGTTCACTGGTCATGGACCAATTCACGCAGGACCAGCTGCACTTTATGCAGCAGATGACCACCATGATCATGGCCCAGGTCGCCAACCAGGTGGCCCAGCATGTCGCAGGTGCCGTGGCAGGCATGCAGCAGCCAGCAGGCGGAGGGGCCGCCGCTAACCCCAATCAGAACGTCGACCCCACGAAACGGGGCGTTGCTGACCCAGGAATGTTCGACGGGTCAATTAGTAAGTTTGAGGAATGGTGGGCCAAGATGAAGGCCTACATCATAGTGGCGAGCCAGACCAGCCCAAGGGCAAGGAATCTCGCAGTCTGGTCCAGGATGACTGGACCGATCGCTGGGGCATATGCGCGGGCATGTATCGACACGTGTATGGTGGCAGGGGCCTGGCCGTCCTATGATGATCTCGTGGCCGAAGTAGAAGCGCGCTTCAGGCCGCTTCACAACAAGGACTGGGCTAAGGAGCAGCTCAGTAAGATACGTCAAGGTTCGGCCAGGACAGAGGAGTTCCTGGCCAAATTCAACGCTCTAAGGACCGCATCCAGGGTATCCGATGATTACGTGATCTTCATGTTGGAAAGGGCACTTCGCCCAGAGATCGTTCAGCAAATCTTTGTTCAGGGACGTCGCAAGGACACCTGGGCAGAGTACGACGTTGAGGCCAGGTGCCTCGGTGCTGCCCTGGAGGCAGTAAGAATCAAGACCGGTGGCGCGTCCTCTCGATGGGGACAGAACTTCTCACGACCCTTGCCCGGGGTGACGTCAGGGCAAGGTGCACCCATGGACATTGGGGCTGCGCAAGGCGGATCGGGAAGCCGTCCTAAAAAGGACTTCTCAAATTATCAGTGTTACGCATGCAGCCAGAAGGGCCATATTCGTCCGCACTGCCCGCAGGCCGGGAACAAAGGCAAAGGGCGCCAGGTGCGCTCAGAAGGTGTTGACCCGTGGCTTGCCGCGATGGATGGGATGACGTTCGAGCAAGTCGTCGCCCATATCAGTAAATTAAAAGAATCGGAGCTGCAGTGAAGTCGGGTCCTGCAGGCTCGGACAATGTTTGTACTGGACTAGTTTCGTTTTCTCCTTTTAGTTTTTCTTCTCGTTGCATCTCGGTTTCGTCTTCTAAAAATAGTACAAAAGAAAACACAAAAATAGAAAATACAAAAACACAAAAAAAAGTTTCGTTTTCGGACATAGTTACTGTAAATAGGTTTTCCTCTCTTTCTATAGATAGTATGGATGATGAGTCGGACTTTGTACCTACCCTGTCTGTTGGAGGGTCCCAAAAGGGCTCGGGACCGGATGTTAAACTGGTACCGCTTAATTCTCCAAGCAATAAAATCTCCAAAAATAGCGTTTCGGAAGGATCCGAGTCGGTTGGCGATGCTCAGGCGACAGTACCGCCGAAATCCCGAGTTCGCACGCTCAACCTAAAGGATCACGTTGCAGTACCTATAATTATTCGCACTAGGAAAGGTGACGCACACGCTGTGCAGGCCTTGTTGGATTCTGGTGCTACAGGTGTCTTCGTGGACGCTAAATTCATTGATCGAAAGAAGCTTCCCAAGTTGTCTCTCCCATGAGCTGTAGACGTATTTAACGTTGATGGTACTCTTAACTCCGCTGGAAGGATTACACATCAAGTACTGCTTAGAGTTCAGTTCAGAGACCACTTCGAAGAGTTAGTAGCCGATGTCACAGATCTGGGATCTCATGACATGATTTTGGGTCAGACGTGGCTTGCCACTCACAACCCGGAAGTCAATTGGAAAACCGGTGAAATCTCGATGAAGAGGTGTCCTCGTAGTTGCAGGCAACTCGTGCCGAAGCCGGCCTTCATTAGATGTATCGAAAAGGAGGAGGTCCAGGCCCTCGAAGACTGGCATAATATATTCAGAGCCGACAAGCAGGAGGCTCCTAAAAAGGATAAAACCCCTGAGGAACTGGTTCCAAAGGAATACCATGAATATTTACATAAGCATCTTCTCTGTCCAGGAATCCGAACGCATGCCACTTAGGAAACCTTGGGACCATGCAATAGAACTTAAGGAGTCATTTGTGCCGATCCCTCTCAGCCCCGATGAGCAGACCGAAGTTAGCAACTTCGTTGATGGACAGCTTAAAAAGGGTTATATTCGGCCTAGTAAATCGCCACAGACTTCTCCCGTGTTCTTTGTCCCTAAAAAGGATGGAAAGAAGCGTATGGTACAGGATTACCGCTATTTAAACGAGCATACAATCAAGAACTCGTATCCGCTCCCGCTTATCTCGCAGCTTGTTGACAAGTTGAAAGGCTGTAAATTATTTACGAAAATGGACCTTAGGTGGGGATATAATAACATCTGGATCAAGGAAGGTGACGAGTGGAAGGCCGCTTTCATCTGTCACCATGGAGCCTTCGAACCGCTGGTTATGTTCTTTGGATTATGTAATTCCCCCGCCACGTTTCAAAATATGATGAACGACATCTTCGGCGATATGGAGGACGTTCTAGTAGTATATATTGACGATCTTATGATATTCACAAAAACGGACGATGAAAAGGAGCATGACAGGATCGTGCTAGAGGTGCTTAGAAGGTTGAAGGAGAACGACTTGTTCGTTAAACCAGAGAAATGCTTATTTAAACAAAAAGATGTCGACTTTCTGGGTATGATAGTTGGCACAAATGGAGTTAAAATGGACCCCGCTAAAGTCGCTGCTGTGCGCGATTGGCCGGTTCCTACTTCCGTTCGTGGAGTTCGAGGCTTCCTTGGCCCTGCGAACTTTTACCGACGCTTCATAAAGGATTTCGCGCAGGTCGTGCGCCCCCTTAATGATCTCACTAAAAAGGACACCCCGTTTCTCTGGTCGGACAGGTGCCAAGTAGCGTTTGATACGTTAAAGGAAGCCTTCACGACCGCGCCTATTCTTATGTTCCCCGATCAGGATCGGAAGTTCTGTTTAGAAACCGATGCCTCGGATTATGCAACCGGAGCTGTACTCTTGGTAGAATGTGATGACGGTCTCTGGAGGCCTGTTGCCTATTCGAGTCACTCGCTTAGTGGAGCAGAGCTTAATTATACGGTTCACGACAAAGAGATGCTAGCCATCATCCGCGCTTTAGAACAATGGCGTCACTACCTTGAGGCTACTCCGTACCAGTTTGAAATTTGGACGGATCACCACAACCTTAAGTGGTTCATGACGTCGCAAAAGCTTCAACCACGCCAGGTGCGCTGGGCGCAGTACTTCAGTCATTTCAACTGTGTTATCGTCCATAAACCAGGAATTTCGATGGGACGACCGGACGCTCTCTCTCGCCAGGAGGACTTAGTAGAAAATCGCGAAAATGCTAAATCTGAGGAGTCGCTATTTATTAAACCCGGGCAAGTGCGCGCTGTGCGCTTAGAAAATCCCTTCATGGAAGAACTGCACAGTGTAATGGCCGAGGTTGACGCTGGAACACTCGACCGATGCGACGGTTTGCTGTATGATGGAGATAAAGTTTTCGTGCCTGAGGCACTTAGGCAGAAGGTTCTCGCTGCTCTTCACGATTCGCCCCTAGCGGGTCATCGAGGCGTAAAAGGAACTCAGGAGTTGATCACATGCTGGTTCACGTGGTCTACCTTGAAGCCCGATGTCGAAGAGTACGTAAAGCATTGTCAGACGTGTCAAGCTAGCAAGCCTAGTAACAAGCCGCCGGCAGGCGAACTCAAATCTTTACCTATCCCCGATGGGCCTTGGAAAGATCTTACGACTGACTTTATGGACATAGGAGTCGAGAGCTCCTCTGGAAGGTCTTATGTCTTAGTCGTCGTTGATCGGTTCTCTAAGGAAGCAGAGTTCATCCCCTGCACTGAAAGGGAAACTGCCGCTAGTACGGCTCGGCTTTATTTAACTCACGTCTGGAAGCATCATGGCCTTCCCCAATCTCTTGTCTCGGATCGCGGACCGCAGTTCACGTCTCAGTTCTCGAAGGAGCTATTTAAAATGTTGGGTGTCGAGCAGAAGCTCTCGACGGCGTTTCATCCACAAACAGATGGTCAAACAGAGCGGTCGAACCGCGAAATTCAGCAGTATCTACGGATGTATGCAAACCATCAGCAGGAACGATGGGAGGATTGGCTTCCCCTGGCTCAATTCGCATACAATAACTCCAAGTCTTCTTCTACTGGCAAGTGCCCCTTTGAAGTTACTCGTTCATATACACCACGAATGGGCGTCGAGCCAACGACTTCTAAGGTAGAAGCAGCAGAGGAGACTGCTAGAGACTGGTTCCAGGTGTTCCAGGAAGTACGCGAAAGTTTGGGAAAAGCTAGGACTCGTCAAAAGACTCAGGCAGATAAACGACGATCCCCTTCCCCTGCTTACTCCGTAGGCTCGCAGGTTTGGCTGGCTACCAACCATTTATCACTGAAGGATCGGCAGAGCCGAAAGTTGACCGAAAAGTGGATAGGCCCGTACGAGGTCTTGGATGTTTTACCCAATGCCGTTAAGTTAAAGCTGCCGCTGTAGGGAGAGTAACCTCCCTACTAGGTGATTTGCTTTATTTCATTGTTTTTACCTTAGTTTTTGTTTTTATAGTTACTCTACCTTTTTTTTAACTTAGTATTTGCACGAGTTTGGCTTATGTAAGCCAGACTCGCACTTAGAATACTTTGTACTTACTTAGAATAATAAGAAGACGAGCCACTAGAGACGAAAAGACGGAATTCCGAGCCCGAGGGACTCGGATTAATATCTTCTCCATTATCAGACCCTCCTTGGACGTTATCTCGACTATCTTTGGGTTTTAGGGCGCGTTTCCTGGTCTTTTCTGAATTCTTTGACCCTCCCACCAAGCTCTCAGCCCCCTCTGGTCGAACTGACCACTCTCGAGACCTCAGGTAAACCCTCCCAGGTCCTCATCTACAAACTTTACACCGCGCTCGATGCGCATACACCCGGTAGTGAATGTTTCACGGGTGAAACCGTATCTCGGTGCTCTCGATGGGCAACCGGTTACTCGGCCTGGCCCACAATGGGTCACGGATGAAGGAGACGTCGAGTATGAAGTTGAGAAAGTTGTTGATTCCCGCTTGAAGCGTGGCAATCTTCAGTTCCTCGTGCATTGGAGGGGATACCCAGAAGAAGATCACACTTGGGAGCCTAGGTCTGCTCTTAAGAACGCCCAGGAGGCGATAGACGATTTTTACAAACTCCACCCCAGTGCCCCCCGCAAACTTCGTTTACTCTCGACCGAAGGTCTCTTTTTCTCCGCTGTACCCGACCCTTTGACTGCTGTGCAGCCTATCTGGTCTCACCTGGAAGTCAAACCATAGGAGGGGATAGTGTAACGGCCCGTACTTTTTCACTGCTGGTTGCAGCATACTCTTAGTGTAGTTTTCCTTATTTATCTACTCTCTGGTTAGGGTTACTTAGACGCACTCATAGACGCTTTACTTAGTCAGCTGATTCATCAGCGCAGCCGCATTGACTCAGCATGGAGCGCTGCAGCCAATAGCATTTATCTCTCGCTTGTTTGGTTTGTTCTATGACGTTCCTCGGTACAAACACTTGTAGTAGTATAAATACCATCTCTCTTGTCGTAGACACTCCAATCAAGTTCATTTGTGCTTTGCGCATTAACTCAGTTCCACATCCTCAGCCTTCCTATCAGTCAAGGAGTGACCGATAACAGTCTTCGGATTGTTAGTGTTACAGGCAACTTTGCTGCAAAGCAGCATGGGGAGGGGGGCGAAGATGATCAAGCTGTGAGGCCAGAGGTCCTGTCATAATTTTATGGGCTCATGACATGATCATATGTAGCCCCATCAGTGGATTTCATCTGACTCATGGAAATCACCGAAAATGGCTTTTGGAAAACAGAAGCACAAAAATTGATTTTTGGAACCTGTGCAATGAAATCCAAAGCCTAAAATGATCTTGAAATTGGCAAGTAGTCATGTGCTTCACAAACTTTCCCACAGATCCTCCATATTTTTGACAGACTATCTGACTCAGAAGTGCCACCTGCAGCAGCTGCAAACCTTGCTTGAAACTTGATGTAGGACTCAGCACATGATGAAGCACATACACCTTAGCAAGTGCTCACATTCATTGTATCATACTGTGATGTGGTAAGAGCAATGTCTAAGCAAGGCATGTCTTGTATATCACACTGGGCTGGTCTGTCTCCAATGAATTTAGCATCACTTCAACTCCTTGTTGGAAACCCACACTTACAAACTGAATGTGGGGAACCCTGTGCATTGGGAGCTTGCTTAGTGCTAGATACCAGAATGTGTGGTTGGGACCACAGAACTGGATGTGGCAAGAGCTTGATCATTTGCACAGGTGGGCTTTTTAACATAATAGTATCCTGAATATTTCATCCAGAATAACTATTGATTTTTCCATCAATGATTTTCATGTGAAAATACATTATTTTGAGTTAGATTTTTTATCCAAAAATATTTTCCTGTATACTGCATATTCGACTGTAAAAAGACAGGATCTTTCTCATGTGATGAGTAACATGCAACTCATCAATTATAATCCAGTATTTTGAGTACATAAATATTGCCTATTTTTTAAACTTTCTTCTAAGAAAAAGAAGATTATTGAGTTGCAAAACATGTTGGAGATCTATTTACAATGTTTAACACATGTTGTACTCAAAATTATCCTGAAAAAAACTCAGAATTATTTTATCTCCAAAGATTTAAGATGAATCTATACCATTTTTTGAGGCATAATTGACAACAAAAATCCTGCCTGTTTTTACAATAACATTAGCAAAAACATCCCAAATTAAAGAGTATCAATTTCTTTTCTTTTTTTTGGATGTTTTCAGCAAAAAAACTGAGGAATGCTTGCAGTGAGAGTTTCCAGCTAGCAGAGGTCGGAGGAGGGCGTCAGGTTCAGCTCATGCACCGCCCCCTTGTACAAGCTCAGCCCTCGTATTTCAGAGGCGGGCTAAGTATGGGGAGATCGGAGGGACTCAGAGGAGAGGGACGGAGTCTCAGAATGGGGAACTTATGTTGATATTCATACTGAGGAGACATCGGAGTACTGTACGGGTATTTATATGCTACAGCAGAACTGAGGTGGTACAGTATCGGGATGTCGGAACTAACATATGGAGGTACAGAAATTTTCAAGGGGAAGTAAGTGTCAGAAAACTTCATGACGGAATGAAGGCTAACAGCGGAAGAAATATCTACAAGCGGATAAGATTGTGATGGAGCGCTCACCAACAGCCAATCACAGGCCAGGCTGATGTGAGTCGACATGTGGATCTATGGCGAAAACACCAAAAAACCAACACAAAGACAAATGCCAAGTTGGTGGTTTACCTGCATGGACTTTGGCTCGAGGGATCAGTTATAGTGAAATGGGGGAGGGGTTCTGCACACCTAGATGACTGTAACACTAACAATCCGAAGACTGTTATCGGTCACTCCTTGACTGATAGAAGGATGAGGATGAGGGAACTGAGTTAATGCGCGATGCACAAATGAACTCGATTGGAGTGTCTACGACAAGAGAGACGGTATTTATACTACTACGAGTGTTTGTACCGAGGAACGTCATAGAACAAACCAAACAAGCGAGAGATAAATGCTATTGGCTGCAGCGCTCCATGCTGAGTCAATGCGGCTGCGCTGATGAATCAGCTGACTAAGTAAAGCGTCTATGAGCGCATCTAAGTAACCCTAACCAGAGAGTAGATAAATAAGGAAAACTACGCTAGAGTACGCTACAACTAGTAGTGAAAAAGTACGGGCCGTTACACTATCCCCTCCTATGGCTCGACTTCCAGGCGAGACCAGATAGGCTGCACAGCAGTCAAAGGGTCGGGTACAGCGGAGAAAAAGAGACCTTCGGTCGAGAGTGCACGAAGTTTCTGGGGGGCCCCAGGGTGGAGTTTGTAAAAGTCGTCTATCGCCTCCTGGGCATTCTTAAGAGCAGATCTAGGCTCCCAAGTATGATCTTCTTCTGGGTATCCCCTCCAGTGGATGAGGAACTGAAGATTACCACACTTCAAGCAGGAATCAACGACCTTCTCAACTTCGTACTCGACATCTCCTTCATCCGTAACCCGTTGTGGGCCAGGCCGAGTAACCGGTTGCCCATCAAGAGCACCGAGATAAGGTTTCACCCGTGAAACATTCACTACCAGGTGTATGTGCATCGAGCGTGGTAACTTTAATTTAACGGCGTTGGGTAGAACGTCTGAGACCTCGTATGGGCCTATCCACTTTTCGGTCAACTTTCGGCTCTGCTGATCTTTCAGCGATAAATGGTCGGTAGCCAGCCAAACCTGTGAGCCTACGGAGTAAGCGGGGGAAGGGGATTGTCATTTATCTGCCTGAGTTTTCTGACGAGTGCTAGCTTTTCCCAAACTTTCGTGCACTTCCTGGAACACCTGGAACCAGTGTTTAGCGGTCTCCTCCGCTGCTTCTACCTTAGAAGTCGTCGGCTCGACGCCCATTCGTGGTGTATACGAACGAGTAACTTCAAAGGGGCACTTGCCAGTAGAAGAAGACTTGGAGTTATTGTATGCGAATTGAGCCAGGGGAAGCCAATCCTCCCATCGTTCCTGCTGATGGTTTGCATACATCCATAGATACTGCTGAATTTCACGGTTCAACCGCTCCGTTTGACCATCTGTTTGTGGATGAAACGCCGTCGAGAGCTTCTGCTCGACACCCAACATTTTAAATAGCTCCTTCGAGAACTGAGACGTGAACTGCGGTCCGCGATCCGAGACAAGAGATTGGGGAAGGCCATGATGCTTCCAGACGTGAGTTAAATAAAGCTGAGCCGTACTAGCGGCAGTTTCCTTCTCAGTGCAGGGGATGAACTCCGCTTCCTTAGAGAACCGATCCACGACGACTAAGACGTAAGACTTTCCAGAGGAGCTCCTGACTCCTATATCCATAAAGTTGGTCGTAAGACCCTTCCAAGGCCCATCGGGAATGGGTAAAGATTTGAGTTCGCCTGCCGGTGGCTTGTTACTAGGCTTGCTAGCTTGACACGTCTGACAATGCTTTACGTACTCCTCGACGTCGGGCTTCAAGGTAGGCCACGTGAACCAGCGTGTGATCAACTCCTGAGTTCCTTTTACGCCTCGATGACCCGCTAGGGGCGAATTGTGAAGAGCAGCTAAGACCTTAGCGTTCCAGCGTCAATCTCAGCCGTTACACTGCGCAGTTCTTCTATGAAAGGGTTTTCTAAGCGCACAGCGTGCACTTGTTCAGGTTTAATAAATAACGACTCCTCAGATTTAGCATTTTCGCGATTTTCTACTAGGTCTTCGCGGCGAGAGAGAGCGTCCGGTCGTCCCATCGAAACTCCGGGTTTGTGGATGATAACACAGTTAAAACAACTAAAATACTGCGCCCAACGCGCCTGGCATGGTTGAAGCTTTTGCGACGTCGTAAACCATTTAAGGTTGTGGTGATCTGTCCAAATCTCAAACTGGTACGGAGTAGCCTCGAGGTAGTGATGCCACTGTTCTAGAGCGCAGATGATGGCATCTCTTTGTCGTGAACCATCTAATTAAGCTCTGCTCCACTAAGCGAATGACTCGAATAGGCAACTGGTCTCCAGAGACCATCATCGCATTCTACCGAGAGCACGGCTCTGGTTGCATAATCCGAGGCATCGGTTTCTAAGCAGAACCTCCGATCCTGATCGGGGAACATAAGAATAGGTGCAGTTGTGAAGGCTTCCTTAAGCGTGTCAAACGCTACTTGGCACTTGTCGGACCAGAGAAATGGAGTGTCCTTTTTTGTGAGATCATTTAGGGGGCGTGCGACCTGCGCGAAATCCTTTATGAAATGTCGGTAGAAGTTCACAAGACCAAGGAAGCCTTGAACTCCATGAACAGAAGTCGGGACCGGCCAATCGCACACAGCGGCGACTTTAGCGGGATCCATCTTAACTCCATTTGTGCCAACTATCATACCCAGAAAGTCGACCTCCTTTTGTTTGAATAAGCATTTCTCCGGTTTAACGAACAAGTCGTTCTCCTTCAACCTTCTAAGCACCTCTAGCACGATCCTGTCATGCTCCTTTTCATCGTCCGTTTTTGTAAATATCATAAGATTGTCTATGTATACAACTAGAATGTCCTCCATGTCACCAAAGATGTCATTCATCATGTTTTGAAATGTGGCGGGGGAATTACATAACCCAAAGAACATCACCAGCGGTTCGAAGGCTCCACGGTGACAAACGAAAGCAGCTTTCCACTCGTCACCCTCCTTGATCCGAATGTTATTGTATCCCCACCTAAGGTCCATTTTTGTAAATAATTTACACCCTTTCAACTTGTCAACAAGCTGCGAGATGAGTGGGAGCGGATACGAGTTCTTGACTGTATGCTCGTTTAAATAGCGGTAATCCTGTACCATACGCTTCTTTCCATCCTTCTTAGGGACGAAGAACACGGGAGAAGTCTGCGGCGATTTACTAGGCCGAATATAACCCTTCTTGAGTTGTCCATCAATGAAGTTACTAACTTCGGTTTGCTCATCAGGGCTGAGAGGGATCAACCTTCCCTTTTTCGGGACAAACGACTCCTTTAGTTCTATTGCGTGGTCCCAAGGTTTCCTAAGTGGCATGCGTTCAGATTCCTGGACAGAGAAAACGCTTAAATATTCGTGGTATTCCTTCGGAACCAGTTCCTCAGGGGTTTTATCCTTTTTAGGAGCCTCCTGCTTGTTGGCTCTGAATATATTATGCCAGTCTTCGAGGGCCTGGACCTCCTCCTTTTCGATACATCTAACGAAGGCCGGCTTTGGCACGAGTTGCCTGCAACTACGAGGACACCTCTTCATCGAGATTTCACCGGTTTTCCAATTGACTTCTGGGTTGTGAGTGGCAAGCCACGTCTGACCCAAAATCATGTCATGAGATCCCAGATCTGTGACATCGGCTACTAACTCCTCGAAGTGATCTCCGAACTGAACTCTAAGTGGTACCTGATGCATAATCCTTCCAGCAGAGTTAAGAGTACCATCGACATTAAATACGTCCACAGCTCGTGGGAGAGACAACTTGGGAAGCTTCTTTCGATCAATGAATTTAGCGTCCACGAAAACACCTGTAGCACCGGAATCTAACAAGGCTTGCACAGTGTGTGCGTCACCCTTCCTAGTGCGAATAATTATAGGCACAGCAATGTGATCCTTTAAGTTGAGTGTGCAAACTCGGGATTTCGGCGGTACTGTCGCCTGAGCAGCGCTAACCGACTCGGATCCTTCTGAAACGCTTTTTTTAGGAGTTTTATTGCTTGGAGAATTAAGCGGTGCCAGTTTAACGTCCGGTCCTGAGCCCTTTCGGGACCCTCCAACAGACGGTGTAGGTACAAAGTCCGAATCATCATCCATGCTATCTACAGAGAGAGGAGAAAACCTATTTACAGTAACTATGTCCGAAAACGAAACTCTTTTTTGTGTTTTTGTATTTTCTATTTTTGTGTTTTCTTTTGTACTAATTTTAGCAGACGAAACCGGGACACAGCGAGAAGAAAAACTAAAAGGAGAAAAAGAAATAAGTCCAGTACTAGAGTTGTCCGAGACTGCAGGACCCAATTTCACTGCAGCTCCGATTCTTTTAATTTAGAGACGTGAGCAACTATCTGCTCAAACGTCATACTGTCCATGGCAGCCAGCCGCGGGTCAACACCTTCAGAGCACACTTGGCGCCCTTTTCCTTTGTTCCCAGCCTGCGGGCAATGCAGACATATATGGCCCTTCTGGCCGCATGTGTAACACTGGTAGTTAGAAAAGTCCTTTTTAGGGCGGCTTCCAGAACCGCCTTGTGCAGCCCCAATATCCATGGGTGCGCCTTGCCCTGACGTTACCCCGGGCGAGGGTCATGAGAAATTTTGTCCCCATCGAGAGGACGCGCCACCAGTCTTGATTCTTACTGCCTCCAGGGCAGCGCCAAGGCATCTAGCCTCGACATCGTACTCTGCCCAGGTATCCTTGCGACGCCCCTGGACAAAGATTTGCTGAACGATCTCAGGGCGGAGTGCCCTCTCCAGCATAAAGATGGCGTAATCATCGGATACCCTGGATGCGGTCCTAAGAGCATTGAACTTGGCCAGGAATTCCTCTGTCCTAGCCGTGCCTTGTCGAATCTTGCTGAGCTGTTCCTTTGCCCAGTCTTTGTTGTGAAGCGGCCTGAAGTGCGCTTCAACCTCAGCCACCAACTCGTCGTAAGAAGGCCACATGCCGGCGGCAAGGCATTGGTCAATACGTGCCTGCGCATATGCTCCGGCGATCGGTCCGGACATTCGAGACCAGACCGCGAGCGTTCTCGCCCTTGGGCTGGTCAAGCTCGCAACGATGGTGAACGCCTTCATTTTCGACCACCATTCTTCGAATTTGCTAATTGACCCATCAAACATGCCTGGGTCAGCGACGCCCCATTTCGTGGGGTCAATGTTCTGATTTGGGTTAGCGGCAGCCCCTGCGCCTCCTTGTTGCTGGGTGCCCGCCATAGTGCCAGCGACCTGCTGCGCCACCTGGTTGGCGACCTGCACTGTGATCATTGTAGTCATTTGCTGCATGAACAGCAGCTGCTCCTGGGAGAACTGGTCCATGAGGGCGGAACGTGGTTAGGACCGTGGGAACGTGAGGAGGGGGGCGGATAGTGCGTCTATTCCATAAGTTGTATGGAACGTGCAGAACGAAGCCCAGTAAGTTGGGGTCGGGGGAGGGGGAGCGAAGCGGGAGCGGTGAGAGACGAGGGAGAAGAGGTTCAGGGGTACCGAAAATTTGTTGCTCGAGGGGAGTAACTTCCCGAGCGAACAGGAGTGGGGGAGTGGGCGACTCTTCCTTTTTCAGGTAAGGAGAAAACCTAATACGGGGAGCCAAAGACTCCGACTTCTTGACACGAGGAATATTGACGAGATTTTCCCTGCCCTCAGCGGCGGTACTCTGTATCAACTATCGTAATAGTAACTAGGGATATGGTAGTACGCTTTCTACCTCCCGTGACGTAGGGGAACTACTTTTAGACTATGCGTTTCCACCCCCTAATGTGGGTTACGCCTTCACACTGCCCTTGACGGACAGCGGGACTACTAACTACGTGTCTTCTTCAACACAACCACCAGCCGATAGGTGGACGGGACTAAAGGCGTCGCCCCGTAAAGAAGAGAAATGAAGAATGCAAAGCTCCTTAACCCTGGAGTCCGGTGTAAAGTCAGGATAAAGGAATGTGGGGGGAGATGCCAGTAGGTCTCCCATTGGAAAAAGGTAGGTCAATTCGACCCAAGGGGGCTAGAGTGCCTGGTAGGGTGGTCAGAGAGTGGAGAAAACAGCCAAAACGCGCCCAGTAAGTCCAAAAGAAGGTCGAGAATCGTCTAAAGAGTGTCTGGGGGTGGAGAAATAATATTCCGAGCCCTCAGTCTCGGATTTCCGTCTTACTTTTTGTCTGGGGTGGCAGTCTATTATTCTAAGTAAGTACAGTACATGCTAAGTACGAGTCTGGCTTACATAAGCCAAACTCGTCCAAACACTAAGTAAAAAAAGGTAAAGTAAAAGAATAGAAACAGAAACTAAGATGAAAACAAGGAAATATAGTATTTACCATGGTAGGGAGGATGCCCTCCCTACATCCGAGGGTGGCTTTAGATAGTGACTGTCCCCAGTCATCACGTACCAAACTGTATCATATGGCGAGACTAGGGTAACTTCCTCGAAACAAAATCCTAAGTAGAATCTCAAAAATGCGAACTTGAAATGAAAGAGACCATGAAAAAGAAACAAAAACCACTACTCAGCTGATGGGGCAGGCAGCTCGAAGGTAAACCGAAGACCTTCGAAGGCAGAAGGTGGCTCGGGGGTGGCTCGAAGCAGCCTCAAAGGGGTTCGAAGGGGTTCGAGGGTCTCTCGAAGGTCTCGAAGGCGACTCGAAGGGGAGACAACCTACTTCTGAGCAAGAATCTGCACAAGAGCCTGCAGGAGAGGGAGCCAGAGCGACATCGAGGGGGAATGAGGGGGTGCGAGGGACTGGCTTCGAGGCTGGGAGCTCCTCGAGTATAGCGGGGATCGAAGGCGAGACATACCTTGAGGCTCGACAGGCCTCGGAATGCGATTTGGGGGAGGGGATCGACTCGTGGGAACAGGAGGGGGGGAAAGGGACCTTCGAGAGGCTCTGACCAGTCTCGGGATTCGACTCGGGCTTGGTTCGAAGCTTCGAAGCTTGCTTTCGAGGGTCTGGGGGGTGCTCGAAGGGGAAAGGCTTCCTCTCGACAGTGAAGCGGGGGCTCTCGAACTCGAAAGTGGCTCTGGGGTGGTCTCGAGATCACCTTGAGGGCAGACGAGGAGTGGGGATGGCTCAGAACTCGAAGGGTGCTTGGCAGTAGGCTTGGGGTCGACTCGAAGGGATGAGGGGGGTTGGAACGACTTCGAACTCGAAGGAGGGGGTGGTACCTGGTCAACAAAACCTCCTGGGCCACGAGCGAGGGCCCAGAAGTCCAACCGAGCTTGTAGAGTGTGCCCAAGAGCCTCTCAAGGGATCTCCTCACCTGTGGGCAGCACGACTCGACCTCGAACCAATCTACACCTCCCTGCTGCTAGATACGAAGTACAGACCTTGCACTTCGCTCGAATGTGCCCTTCACGACCACAGAAGAAGCAAAAAGAAAACCCTCGAGGGGGAACTCGGTGCCTCGAGGACTTTCGAAACAAAGGGGGTGGCTCACTCGAAGCCATAGGCTCTCGAAGAGGTGACAAACCTCTTGACGCTCTTGAATGCGACTCGAAACCGGTGGGGGCGGACTTCGAAGTCGAAGTAGAGGCTTCTCGAAGTAAAAACAAACTTCCCTGGGGTAACTCGAGATGTGAGGGGCGCTTCGAACGAGTCTCGAGACGAGGGGAGGGCTTCGAGAGGAGTTTCGAGGGTGATTCGAGGCGAGGCGAGGGGTTCAAAGGGGGCCTCAAGGGCTCACGAGGTCGAAGGTACTGAATCGAGGGCGAACCGAGGTCACGAGACAGCCACTGACACGAGTATCGATCTTCTCTCGAGCTACGAAGCTGGGTCGAAGGTGAGTCACCAGCCTGCTCACACGAGGCACTCCAACCTGGAGGAGCAGGGTGCCTCGAGCCTGCATGAGTGACTTCGAGAGGGGACAAGCTGCTCGAAGCGAGCCCAGGTGAGTGAGGGTGATACTTCGAAGTTCGAGGGGCAGCCTCGAAGGGGGGATGTGGGGGGAGCTTCGTGCTCGAGCTTCCCTGGGAGTGTCTTCTAGAAAGAGACCGAGAGCACTCCTGCACAGGGGCATCTCGAGAATAGCTGGTCGAGGGCGAGGATGAGCAGCCTCTCGAAAGGTCACTCGAAGTTCGATAGACCCATGTATAACCTGGAAGGGGGTCATACCATTCTCCCTTTTCTGTCTCGTCTCGAATAAATGGTCCCTTATATGACAAACCACCAGAGAGGGTGTCGGAGCGAGGCTGAGGGCTGCTTGAGACTCGCATGTAACCTGAAAATGCTCGAGGGCTGCTGACTTTGCCTCGAGACCTTCGATACCTATTTTCCATCCTGAGAAATGGCTCCACGACTGAAAACAAATCTATATTTCACAATGAACCAACTATGGGTGATAGTAGAGCACAGAACGAGCCACAGACACCCTCGTGTCTGTGAATAGCCTCGAAGGGGAAAACAAAGGGTGGGGTCGCCTCGATGCGACCTCGAACGTCTAAGGAGAGGGTGGGGGTGTCTCGTATATTCGTCTCGAAGTGGGTCCGACCACTGAAAACTGAACTAGTCACCGCTGTGTGACTCGAAGGCTTGATACTCAAACTGCAGCCTCGCTCGACTGCCAAAAATGCGCAAGGAAATTGATAGATATCGTCTGTATTACGTCTGTAAATGAATGCGGGTGTGTCTAACGATTGACTGTCTCGAATACGTCTTGAAAAGGGCTCAGGGTTTGTCTGGGGATCTCGAAACGTCTGGGATCTCGAAGGGACTGGGGAGGTCTCGAAGGGGCTGTCAACTGACTCTAAGAGGTGGGGAGACGCGACAAAAAAGGCACCTTCCAGAAGCTCTCGACAGGCTCTACTATACCTGAAGTTTGCGAGAGGAGAAGCGCGACGGTTCTCAAGAAAACGCGTGTGTAGCTGGGAGGGTGGGGAAACAGTAGCACATTGCTGGACAATCGCTAGGCCGAGCACCACGAAACTCGGGGACGTCGTAGAGGGAGTCTGGGGGCGCTGGGAGATCGAAGAAATGAGAGAATTGGCGCACCCAATCCTGAGTTATGCCAAAATCTGTCCTACAGAGTCTTTCTCCACAAAATGCGCGATATCTCCGGAACCACGAAAGCGTACGCGTCGAAAAAGGTATCTTCCGAAAGGGCTCGTCGAGTAGAACCAGGATCTCGAAAAGCGAGAGGTTTGGCGCGTTGGATCTCGAGATATCGCGTGTGCGAGGTCGAGGGTAGGAGGGGAAGGGGGTTACCAAGCAACACAGCCCCCTCGCGGTGGGCTCCAGATGTAAAGTCAGGATAAAGGAATGTGGGGGGAGATGCCAGTAGGTCTCCCGTTGGAAAAAGGTAGGTCAATTCGACCCAAGGGGGCTAGAGTGCCTGGTAGGGTGGTCAGAGAGTGGAGAAAACAGCCAAAACGCGCCCAGTAAGTCCAAAAGAAGGTCGAGAATCGTCTAAAGAGTGTCTGGGGGTGGAGAAATAATATTCCGAGCCCTCGGTCTCGGATTTCCGTCTTACTTTTCGTCTGGGGTGGCAGTCTATTATTCTAAGTAAGTACAGTACATGCTAAGTACGAGTCTGGCTTACATAAGCCAAACTCGTCCAAACACTAAGTAAAAAAAGGTAAAGTAAAAGAATAGAAACAGAAACTAAGATGAAAACAAGGAAATATAGTATTTACCATGGCAGGGAGGATGCCCTCCCTACACCGGGTATAGTTGCCCTATATGCCTGGGTGCAAGCGGAGTGAGGGATAACTGGTAGAATCGAGTTCAAGTGTAACACTAACAATCTGAAGACTGTTATCGGTCACTCCTTGACTGATAGAAGGATGAGGATGAGGGAACTGAGTTAATGCACGATGCACAAATGAACTCGATTGGAGTGTCTATGACAAGAGAGACGGTATTTATACTACTACGAGTGTTTGTACCGAGGAACGTCGTAGAACAAACCAAACAAGCGAGAGATAAACGCTATTGGCTGCAGTGCTCCACGCTGAGTCAATGCGGCTACACTGACGAAGCAGCTGACTAAGTAAAGCGTCTTATGAGCAGGTCTAAGGTAACCCTAACCAGAGAGTAGATAAATAAGGAAAACTATGCTAGAGTACGCTACAACTAGTAGTGAAAAAGTACGGGCCCTTACAATGACTAGGGCAGAAGGGAACAGTGCTCCTGATGAGAGGGGAGCAGGGGAAGGACAGAAAAGCAACGATATTTAGGCTACTTGGAGCCCAGAAGCGACATAAAATGATGAAGAATAACAGAAAATAGACCCTTAATGGAGCCTCAGATACTGCAAGAATAAAGAAGATGAAGAAGAGCCTTGAAGCGACGGCAATAAGGCAGATAATGACGATAATGATTGGGCAATAGTCTCTCACAAAGGGGATGGTATCCTATGCAGGGGGGCTACTTGCTTGCTACTTGCTGCGACGTATTGGTACTTATATACAAAAGGTAGCACAGCCTGAAGTAAACAGAGGGAAACACTTTGTAAGGGGTTTGTAAGCGATTGGTAAGAGGATTGGTAAAGGATTGGTAAGGCCAAGCAAGGCTGAGTAAGGACAGTAAGCGATTGGTAAGTAAAATCAGTCAGCATGATGAAGAATATCACAAATCATTTGAAATAGAAATGAGTCATTAAGGAACGGATGAATAATGCGACAGAAAGGGGGATGAGTAAGCACACTGGTCACTGCTGAATAAGGGGTATGACTGCAAATGAGTCACTCTGACTCCTAGATCTGAGATCCAGATTCATTGGGGTGATATGCTGTGCATCCAAAAGAAGAACTGTGGGGATTTCTGCCAGGGGCCAATTTTGGGGGTCTCCAGGGTAGTCAGGGCTTAGGATTTCGCAACTTTCCCCCCTCTCTCCTCTCTGCAAAGTGACCTGTACCAGGTGCAACTAGTGCTCTGGAGGGCATGAGGAGGAGGAGGGGCTGTCTTCTCCAATGAGGGCAGGGAGAAGTGCCTCAAAATCGTCATGAATGCGATCAGATAGTGTAGATGATAGTAATTGGTACTGGAGCTGTCGCAATTTTGGGAGAACGAAAGACGAGATTGAGAGATAGACGTTGCAGGGGGCAGGAAGGAAAAATCCATAATCCTTTTCGACTGGAGAGACCGAAACAACCACATAAGACCTTTCAAGCCTGATGACAGACTTGAGGTGACCAAAGAATGTCTTCCTCGATGTCAGACTGACAAGAAGAATGTGCTGTCCCAGAGCGATGTAGGGAGGGAGTCCTCCCTACCATGGTAATTATTATATTTCACTGTTTCTACTTACAGTTTGGTATTTTCTTTACTTTACCTTTTCTTTTACTTGTTATTTGGACGAGTTTTGGCTTATGTAAGCAAAACTCGCACTTAGACTGTACTGTACTTGCTTAGTAAATAACACAGACTGCTACTATAGAGAAATTTTTTTTATTTATTCTGTCTGTTTCTGTCTCTGAGGTGGCAGTCTATTATTATTCTAAGTATGTACAGTACAATGTAAGTACGAGTCTGGCTTACATAAGCCAAACTCGTCCAAACACTAAGTAAAAAGATAGAATAAAAATATAGAAACAAAAAACTAAGTAAAGACAAAGAAATATAGTAAATCCCATGGTAGGGAGGATGCCTTCCCTACAGCGACAGGATGGGAGGTCATGGATGAGGGAGGGATGAACCAGGAGGCTTCGGGGGGAGAGCTAGTGGGGATTACTGGCAAGTACTTATAGTTATTCTCCCTGGCAAAGGACACGAGTGAAGAGACAGTCGAGGACGTGGCCATTACGATAAATATTGGTGAAATGGGCGTTTGTTGGTAGAAATGATGCAGAAAATTGTGGAGTGCGCAGATCGTTACCAAATTTGGTAGGCAGGATGGCGTGGTCGAGAGCTTCCTGTGAGTGTGGGAATGGTGTTGATATCTTTAGAATTGACAGAGATATTCGAAAAATCGGAATGCCGTAAACTAGCGCTCAAAAAGTTTTTTTGGGTGCTCGAGTGGTTTCTTCCCTAACATTAAGGATGGTTCTCGTGCGATGGATGACTGCTGGCCATATCAGTCATTCTTCGCATTAGGGCTAGGCTTCTCCATTCTTCATCATTCAGCTTCTGAGTCCATGCTCACGTCGCCAAACACCTTTGGTGCGTGACACTGAAATCCTGGAAAGCAGTGCAACCCTTCGGAGCGCCATGCGGTGCAGGCACCATGCTGTGCCTAATCAGCCCAGTGGCCCCAAATGGATAATGCCCCCTAAGATGATCACATGACCCACAGGTGGTCAACCCAATATAGACCAATGGTGGCTACAAGTCAAGACCGACAGTGGCAATCGCTCGGATGCAGTGGCAAAGTGGTCAGCAGGCTTATTAAGGGTCGGATTTGGTCGGGAATGGGTCGGAGGATGTCAGAGAGGTGGGCGGAGGTTTCGGAAAGGGTGCGGAGGCGTGGGAAAAGGTCGGGCAAGGCATGGTTGTGACAGGGGTCCTGTGACATTCACATTCCTTGGAATGCATATGCATTGTGCACACTTCCAGGCTGGCCCAATGCATAGTCAATGATCATCAAGTTGGGGGGCATAATAATTGCCTCCAAGACTATGTAAGTCTTACTTTTCTGCTTGCTCTCTATGCTTACCTGGCAATGGAAGGAGAAATGAGCCTTCCAATCATAGAAACCATCTCTGAACATCCCTGACCTGGCATACAGGTTAATTGCAGAACCATCTGCTGCAAACACTCCATTCCTCCAGGCACAACAGGTTTGAGACTTGGTGAACGCTTGTGCAGGTCACATTTCTTCTGAATGGGCACCAGGAATGTATACAAAGGCATCATGCTGATCCAAGAGGGCAGCAATCACCTGGTGAGTACAATTCACTACCATTCCAACACTAACTCCAGCCCACTGGCCGACATCTTCTGGCGAGCATGTGTTCCTGTAGTGGCTGGCACGGTAGAGGAATATTGCAAGTTGTATTGAGACAGGTAACTGTTTGTTGTTTGATTGGTTTTGAAAAATGGCATGACCACTGATTTGATCCAGGATCTTGTTGAATACCTCCAGATTAACATGGAGTTTCTTCTGGAATAATGAAGGGCAATGTTCTGCAAAGTGACTGAGAAGAGGGAGTTGTGAGGCCTTAGGTATGGGCTCCCCCGGATGTTTGAGGGTGTATGCAGCCTCAACCTCATCATGTAGCGCTTTGATTCTATCCAGAAGCTGGGTATAGGGTGCAGCAATCATCACTGTCATTGAGACAGTTGATTTGGAATCAACTGACATGGAAGAGGCGAGTGAGGATGCTGGAGAGGGGGGGGACAGCACCATGGGGCTCAGTGCAGGGGAGGACTCCTCCGAGGTGTCAGACAATGTGTCCATCCAATCTGTAAGATCACTGTCATCATCAAAACTCGCACTGATTGCATCATTCTGCATCTGTGCAGTAGCGAGTGTAGCATCACCAAGCAGTTGTAGTATCTCTATGTGAAGGGAGGTTCGTGTTCCTTGGTGATCTTCACCTCTTATCTTCACTTTCTCTCTTCTACATGGTCTCTTACTTACTACCATTTGATTCCCCTTTCAATTTGCTATTTACTACTTCTTTTCCCAGCCTTCTAGGCCTAATCCTAGTGTTGTGGTGCATTAGCCACTCTTTGTTTACCTTTGTCTACCTTGAAGTGCACTTAGTGTAGCTGAGTCCAGTGCTGAGCCCCTTGGTTGCTCACACTGGACTCTAGGTACTGTGTACCCTCATATCTGTCTTCAATCTATGGTTGCTCACACTGGACTCTAGTCTGGTATTTTCCCAAGCTCCCTAGAGCTATTAGAGTTGATTAGGTGACCTTTGGACACCTCTAGCCTTCTCTGTTGCTAACAGTTCGGGGCATCCTGGTGATCAACAGACGTTGGTATGTGCAGTATCAAAGGCACTGTATTTTTTTTTCTACTGTACTGTTATCTATACTATGATCTACACTATGGTTTTACTTGCCTTCGAAGCAATTTTCAAACTATCGTAGGCCACAGCAGATGAGTGGAGGTTAGTGTGACACTACCTCTTGCAGAGAAAAAGATTGGTCAGAAGCTTGTCAAGTATTTCATTGAAAGAATGCAGTGATACTTGCTTCTGTGTAATCATTTGAAAGAGGGTAAGTTTGCCATTGGGAGTGGTCCCATAGTCCTTCCTGTTCCAGGTGCTTCAGAATAGTCTCTATGGTAATGCCTGAGAATGCCCTTTCATCGCTGAAAATGTGTTCTAGAAAACTGATGGTCTTGTCCTTGCTGAGGACCCAATGGATGGACATTGTATCCTTTTGCACCCTAGGATCCATAGATTCACAGTATGCATCCACCAGTCAGAATGTCTGGTTTGGGGTATTGGCAAGCTGTTTGGTGACTGCTTAGCTACCACAACCTGCAGGGACCACCCATAACTGCACACTGAAGACAGTGAAAGTGGCATGTCATGCTTAGTAAGAAATGTCAGATAATTTGACCCAATCTAAGACTTGGAGTTACACCCACCCTTCCAAGCTGCATGATTTAGAAAATTGAACTATGAATGAGGGGATGCAGCACAATGAGTAGGTGTTACGACCCTAGACTCGAAGTCACGGGCTCACTACACCGAAGCTAGGCGAAGACGAGGACGAAGACGAAGGGATAGAGGGGAGAGGAAAGTTTAGAAGCAGTAGGGATGAAACCCAAATGAACTAGCTTGGGGCTAGCTGGGCTATTGTGCTGGGTATATATACTATTGTACATGAGGTAGGGGTGAGGCATACATGAGGAAAACATAAGGCATGACATCACAGTGACATCACTATGACATCATGGTCTGGACCAGCCTAGGCCTGAGCCACATGGAAAGCACATGGCCAAGGTCTGGGTGAGTCCATAGATATGAGGAGAGATAAGACAAGATAAGATCTGATAAGATCTTAAGATAAGATAGAGAGCGATTAGATAAGATAGAGAGCGATTAGATAAGATGAAAAGAAAGGGAAAGAAAAAGAAAAGAGTACGTATCATAACAGTAGGGGTGAGGAAGAAGTAGTGGGACATGTTTGTGAGTCAATTGATGCCATCAGTATAGATTACCACACCATGATTTCATGACTACAAGAGAAAGGCTACACATGACTACAGCTTTAGAGGGGACAACATGTGATATAACATTATCCTTCAACCAATACTTGTTTAGCCAAAAATCACTCAAAAATTCACAACTACTCTCCCTTGTCAAACAAGCATGAGCTTCCTTGCCAAACTTGGGGATTAAATGGATGGGGGAGCATATGTGTGAGATAGGGACAACACTTCTGAGTCTTTCCATGCTTGATTTCATTGCCCTTCTAAGTAAATGCATCCCTGTTACAGGATGAATGTTACCCAAATTTCCTGGCTGTATAATGACATTGAAGCATTGGACATAGGTAGTGAAATAGTCCATATCCAATGGGTGAAATATCAGCCTGAGCTGGGCAACCATATGACCTGTCATCAGTATGTTAGTAATGCACTATCACAGTGCTTGACCATACCCTCAATGCCTTGCTGAGGCCAATCACTATTGGGACCAGGTCTCAATATGACTGTATCATAGAGACCATGCAGGTGATTACCAGAGGGGGGAAGCACTCTCAGAGTCTGTGGGGCATCAATGTTTTGTACCTTGTGATAGACAAACTGTTGTGGATGCAATCAAATGGCAGTGGGTAATGGTACATCACACCAGAGATGGGGTGGTTTGAATGATTCTTGGCACATTGCAGAAATTCCCCAATAGCAGGGCAAAGGTCAGGTAGTTTGAAAAGAATGGTGGCATTGTCAATAGTCATGTGATGGGATGGCTTAGTCATGAGGTGAAAAGTGGTGGTGATACTGGAGAAGGTGCAGTGGGGTTTCAGAGCATTGGGGATGGAGTCACTTGCAGGGCATTGGTGATGACAAAATAATTGACAGGCAGGTGAGGCAGATTCATGTGGTCATGAAGAGAGCAATTGTTAAAATTGAGCTTGATGTCATGCTCCTCCTCCAAGTCATCATCATCTTCACTGGGATTACTCTCATAGTGAGTTTCAAAATGTGTAGCGACATTGAAACAGAAGCACTTGTCAGAGCAATCAAGATAACGGGCTATTTGGTCATAGTAATTTTGATTGTTACTTAGCTGAGCAGGAACCTTAACTTCCTGAACATGGGCATGCTCGGTAGCATCAGCAGACCACTGGATGACAGGCCCTGAGCATCAGATGTTGGAGACCATGCTCTGCAGTAGTTCAAGCTTAGGGATCTCCCAGGCATCTCAAACCCCAGCCTGCATGATGGCATCTTTGTTATCATGAAAGAGTTGCAGTGTTCATCAATCTGCTGAATAAATGATCAGTGAAAACAGGGGCCTGTGTGAGATAGTGAAAGTCGACCAGAGCACAAACTGCAATGAGAAACCAACAGGGAACTGCTGCAGAAATGATGCCAATGATGTAGCATTGAATGGCATGCTGGTCATGTCCAGTGACTTGCTTCAACTTTGATATGCCATCTTTGAACCCACAATACTCCACCATGGTTTGGAGGAGACTAAAGCAAAAATCAATCTTGGGAGGAGTGACAACTTCAATACACCATTTGATGTCATGGTCCCAGGAAAAATGGTGAAAGTGATGGAGGGGCTCTACATGAAGGAACTGTGAGGGGCAGGACAAGGGCCAGCATGAGCCTATCAGGATGTACCCCATGCAACTATGGCTCAACAACCCTGTTCAAGTGGAGAGTCTTGCAGACCTTCAGAAATGTTTTATAATGGTGGGCAGATGACTTCCCAAGTGCCTTGCATATGGCATCCAGAGTATGTGACCATGTATGTGGATCATGGAGAAATGGATTACCAAAGTCCTTGGACATCACTGTCATAAATGGAGATGTGTTTGGATTTGTGCATGCTAAGAGGCTCTGCTCCAGTGTGTTGGCAATATAGACAGCTAGAGGGGTATAGCAGTATCACAGGTTGCCAGTTGTTCATCATGATTCTGACACAGGTGGCCATTTTTAATGGCACCAAGACCCTACTCAATGCTTGGTGGATGAGCCAATCATGCAGAAGACTTCAGACATGAGTGTCCTTATGAAGGAACTTGGGATGAGGAGTAGGGCAAGCAGTAGGTATGTATGCATTGATATCTTGAAGTGAATCTCTGGGGTGATGTTTGCTAGGCTAATGAGAAGAGGATACGCCATTTGATTTTGATTTCCACTCATTACAATGACACCTAGTACTGTTCCACCTTCAGGAAGCTTATCCTAGAATTATAGGTGAGTACAAAGTCAGTCATAAATTGAAAGAGACAAACCTGAATGGCTGAAGCATGATCTCCACTAAGCCAATTGTGATGTATATGACAGACACGAGCAGCTGATGGCCAGACTTTCCATGGGATGAAGGATATATGGGGAATGAGGAGTGGATGGCTCAAGAGGGATAACACTCGAGGGCTGGGCAATAGAATAAATGAATAGATCGCCTGGTCAGATAGTCCAGTTTCATGTGTTCACATAACCATGGTGGTCTGCCTGGAAGACTCTCTGCATGCACCCAAAGTTCTTTGGCAGTTTGGAATGAAAGAGAGAGGTGCTTGATCTTGATTAGGTTCTCTGTCAGTCATGTAAGTAGGAAACTTGAATATTGGTGACTTACTATGTTCAGGGATAACAGAGAGTCAATAGTAAACATACTAAGTCCCAAACACATGCACCATGCAGAAAACTGCCACTCTTCGCTGGATGCGAAGGGATAAAATAGGTTCTCTCCCCACTCCTTGCAAGGCATGTGCATCTTTCCAGAATGAATCCATAAATGTAGAACCACCAGGAAAGGAGGTGCCACAGCCTGGATGGATGGATGTGAATGACTGCCATGTATCTGAGATGTCCTCCACTTCCATCCTGATATCTCCCATATTATCATCAATGCCCTGGGACCACTGGTCAGAAGGAGGATGCAGGGAATTGTAGTGATCAATGTCCATGTCCGTCTGGATGTGTGAATCCAAGTCAGGATTGCAAGGTGCTTCCAGTGGATCTTGAGGAGGCTGGTAAAGTGTCCTCAAGGCATGGTCCTCATACCAGCCCACTGTTACAATACATATTCTTTTTCTCTTTTTCATATTATCTAATCTCCTTTTATCTTATCTTGAGATCTTATCAGATCTTATCTACTCTTATCTCCCCTTTTATCTATGGACCCACCTGGACCTTGGTCATGTGCTTGCCATGTGGCCTAAGGGCTAGACCGGTCTGGACCATGATGTCATGCCTTATGCTTCGCTCATGTATGCCTCACCTTAACCTCATGTACAGTAGTATATATACCTAGCCCAATAGCCCAGCCAGCCCCAAGCTAGTTCATTTGGGTTTTGGCCTTAACCAGCTTCTCAGGTCTCCTTGTCAAGTTCGGGCCTCACTCCGAGGGTTCTCAGGGGCGAAAGGGTCCCGAAAGGGTACTAGAAGTTCGACCGACGTCGGAGATTGAAAGTCCGACGCTAGTCCGATTGGTAGGTGTCGAGGTAGAGGCCTTCCGAAGGAGGCCGACGAAGTTCCGACTAGCGGAGCGGAGCGGGGGATGGCCGAAAGGGCCGACAGAGGTTCCGGCTAGCGGAGTGGAGCGGAGGTCGGAGGAGGGCGTCGGGTTCAGCTCGTGCACTGCCCCCTTGTACAAGCTCGGCCCTTGTATTTCGGAGGCGGGCTAAGTACAGAGAGATTGGAGGGACTCAGAGGAGAGGGATGGAGTCTCGGAATGGGGAACTTATGTCAATATTCGTACTGAGGGGACATCGGGGTACCATACGGGTATTTATACACTACAGCGGAGCTGAGGCGGTACAGTATCGGGATGTCGGAACTAACATACAGAGGTATGGAAATTTTCAAGGGGAAGTAAGTGTCAGAAAACTTCACGACAGAATGAAGGCTAACAGCGGAGGAATGGAAAAGATAAAGGACATATCTACAAGCAGATAAGATCGTGACGGAGTGCTCACCAACAGCCAATCACAGGCCAGGCCGAAATCCTGGAAAGCGGTGCGACCCTTCGGAGCGCCACGCGGTGCAGGCACCGTGCTGTGCCTAATCGGCCCGGTGGCCCCAAATGGATAAAGCCCCCTAAGATGATCACATGACCCACAGGGGGTCAACCCAATATAGACGAATGGTGGTTACGAGTCAAGACCGACAGCGGCCAACAGCGGCAATCACTCGGATGCAGCGGCAGAGTGGTCAGCAGGCTTATTAAGCGTCGGACTTGGTCGGGAATGGGTCGGAGGGTGTCGGAGAGGTGGGCAGAGGTGTCGGAAAGGGTGCGGAGGCGTGGGAAACGGTCGGGCAAGGCATGGTCATGACACTCCTCTTCCCTCGTCACTTCTCTCCCCTCATCTCATCTAGCTTCAGTGTAGCGAGCCTGTGACTTCAAGTCTAAGGTTGTAACACCCACTGCATAGCAGAGCCCTGTTGTTGGCTGGTTCATATGCTGAAGCACATTAGTCTTGGAGCAAAACTTCTTTCTGCACTGCAGACACCTGATTTTCTTCGATTTTCCATGATTGGTTTTCACCTTAGCATCTTCAGACAGGGGGAGAAGCATGTCATGAAGGATAAGCGAAGTGTATGCTGCCTAAGTATCACACTGCGGCAGTCAATATTTAACACTAGGGAAAATGTAGTGGAAAATGCGAAGATGAAACTTGAAAATGTAACCAACATTTTGCTGTAGGTGGAGCTTTAAATATTATTATTGGTGTTGGAGATTGAATCACCCCTGTGTGATGTACATTTTTGGTACGCTTTTTTACCTGCTTACATAAGCGCTTAGAGCGCACTTAGTAGTACACTTTGGTACTATTCCCTCAGTAGTTGAGTCACTACTGAGGGTAAGTCTAGGTATTCCTACCAGTACACTACTTACTGATCTCCTGTAGCTGTTTATGTTGTGACATGGTCCCTTGACCTGTCTTTGTTTGCACCAGTAATATCTTACATAATATTTTCTGTATGGGTCAACTGTTTATACCTAACTCCATACTTGTTCCTACTATTACCTTCTATCAAATAGAAGCTTCCTTACTCATCCATCTCTCAACAGGTTATGAGCCCCATCAAGCTCTAACTTCTAATTGATATTCCATAACTTGCCCAACTACTTTTATTCGATATGTCAAACTCACCTCAGTCCATGTCTGTGGGACAACCCGGTCCCTCAGCAGCCACCTCATCAAGTGTTTCATCTGCGAACAGGGTCACAGCACCCTCGAGTTGCCTATATGACATACCATCTCTTGCAGTTGATGGTTTGAACTACCAGATGTGGAAGTTCCAAGTCACTAAAGTACTAGGTATTCAAGGACACTGGGAGGTTGTGGGTGGAAGTAATACTACACCTCCGAATGTGACCACCCACCCAGATGAATGTGCTGAGTGGGTGATGAAAGACAATGAGGCCTGTGCCCAAATTACCCTGACACTCAAGGATGAACCTTTGAGTGGAGTTATGTATGCCTCATCTGCGGCTGAGACTTGGAAGAAGCTCAGCAAACACTATGAAGGCAAGGGGAAACAGACAATTGCATATCTTATAGGAGAACTGTTTTGTGGCACCCTGGTAGAAGATACACCAATGGAGATGCAACTGAATGTGATGTGGCAGAAGTCACTCATTCTGAGCTCACTTGGACAGCCTCTTGATGAGAGTCTGGTCATGATAGCCATGGTCATCTTGCTACCACAATCATACTCGACCCTTCAGACCATCCTCATGTCAACGAATGACAAGTTGACAATCGATGCGGTGATTTCTCAGGTCCTCATAGAGGAGAGAACTTTCCAGGGCTCACAAGCACATAGTGCGCTTGCAGCAACGACTTTGAGTGCAAAGTCAAAGTTGAAAGGGAAAGGGAAGGATAAGTCGAAGATTAAGTGCTACAAGTGCAACGAAGTCAGGCATACAAAGGACAAGTGTCTGCAGAAGGCAGCTGGTGAGGCAAAGGCCTCATCAGATGGGAAGGAGGACAAGGAGAAATCTGGAGACAAGGGCAACCTGACGCTAAGGTTGCGCAGGTGCAGGAAGTCAGGGAAAAGTCATTAATACAACTGTTCATAGCTCAAAAAGGTCCAGTAATGAGTCCAACCAAATGGGTGGTGGACTCGGGTGCATCGGCACACATGTGCTGTCAGCGGAGGTGGTTTGCCTTGTTTAGGGTCTTGGAACCATCGGAGCCAGTAGTCATCGGTGATGGAAGATCCATGATGGCAGTTGGGAAGGGCCAAGTGGAGCTTGACATGCAGGGAACCTGCAGTGGAGGTAGACAGACCATGCTATGGGATGTCTACTATGTACCAGACCTGGATACAAATCTGGTCTTGGTACCTTGTCTCACTTCGAAGGGTCTGCAGGTGACATTCGAGAAAAATGCCTGCAGGATACTGGCTGGCAACATGGTTGCAGCTGTGGCAGAGAAATGGAGGTCACTCTATGTACTAGATGCGATGGTTGTCTCTCGCAACCCATGTAAGGACCTCGAAGGCACCTTTGGCCACCCGGCATCGGCGCCTTGGTCATGCGAACACAAGGCATGTCCTGAAGCTTGAAGAGCAGGACATGGTTACCAGCATGGAGATAGTTGGTCACGGAGTCATAGTACTCATGACTGCAGGGGCTGCCTCAAGGGGAAGCAGCAGTGGAACCCTATATCTCAGAAGTCAGGTGTGGAGAACCCACGACTTCTGCATCGGATGCACTCAGATGTCTGTGGTCCGATGGAGACACTCACCCATACTGGCCACAGGTACTTCATTACATTTATTGATGGGCAGTCACACTACCTGGTGGTGAAACTACTGAAGACAAAGGACAAGGAGCTTGCTTCAACAAAGGAGTATTTTGCGATGGAGGGGGCAAGTACTGCTCTCAAGAGTTCGAGCAGTACCTGAAGTTGAAAGGGGTACACCATGAGAAGACAAATGCATACACTCCACAGGAAAATGGAGTGTCGGAGCAGATGAACCACACTCTCATGGAGAGTGCAAGAGCTATGTTAAGTGATGCTGGTCTCCCCAACAAGTATTGGGGAGATGCTATACTACATGCAGCTCATCTACAAAATTGTCTACTGACAAGAGCCCTTGAATGGCATGAGACTCTGTATGAGGCATATACCAGCAATAAACCCTCCCTGAGGATTTTCAGGTGTGAGGCTCATGTCCATATTCCTGAAGAAAAATGTCAGCAACTTGATGTAAAATCACTGGAGTGTACTCATCTTGGTTTTGTGGAGAATTGCAAGGCATACATATGCCTACACCAAGCCAGTGGGAGAATCTTCGAGTCTTGTGATGTTGTATTCAACGAAGGGGGTGGGGGACAACCTACCCAAGTTGTAGTTGACAGGATGGAACCAGTTGCTTGAAGCACGAAGCAACCAGAGGGACAAGGAAACCTGTTAGGAGGGCAGGTGCCACCAGAAGAGCAGGAGGTGAAGAACGACTCAGATGGAGGTGAGTTCTCATCGGATCAAGCTGAAATTTGGACGGCAGGTACTGCTGGGTAGCTCGAAGCTGCCGGGTCCCAATCTCGAGGAATCAGTTGAGGAAGCCACTGGGGCAGGTAATGACAAAGTTGGGCAAAATGCACCAACTCTGAAGGAGGAAACCACTGGGAAGGACCCAGGTACATCACAGGGGGTCCCTAGAATGTCCGCACGACACACTGCAGCATCGTGAGGTCTGCCAGTTCCTTATCCACAGCCAGTGCCCACACTGGCTGTGAGGAGGTCATCCTGGGCTAAAAAGCCACCAATTAGCAATGATGACCCAAGATATTTTGTCAATGCTTACCAGAGGGGCACCTTGATGCAAAGGAAGGTCGACGAGAGGCCCAACAACAAGCAGCAACGAGGTAGTAGTGGTGTGGGGGGAGATGCGAGTGCGAGCGAGCCAAACATGTCACACTGTGACAGTGACACGAGTGAGCCACAACACAAAGCTTACAAAGCAAGCTCTGCACGCGACCACGAGCCAACAACCTTCGAGGAGGCTGTTGGCTGCATGGATGGTGATCGCTGGTACTCAGCAATGGCCAAGGAACTCTCGATGTTCAAGAGGCTTGATTTGTATGAGGCCGTTGAGCATCCTCGTGGTATGAAAGTCAGAGATTCGAAGTGGGTATACAAAATTAAGAGGGGACCAACAGGCGAGATAGAAAAGTACAAAGCTCGCCTTGTTGCGAAGGGATTCACCCAGGTGCATGGGGTGGATTATACTGATACTTTTGCCCCTGTGACGAAATTTACTACCATTTGAATCTTGCTAGCACTTGCTGCCAAGTATGATCTCAAGTTACCTTGCTTGCAAGGTCTCTCCAACCCCAATATTCGTGAGAACGGAGTCCCAGCAAATGCCGTTGGTGCCCTTCACAAACCCATATTTCGTGAGAACGGAGTCCTGGCAGATGCCGTAGACGAACTCCGAATGTAGTCCACATCTCCCTCACATTTACCTCAACCTCTAACACTCCTTCTTATGCACAGGCCACATACATGGATCCAGAAGCAAGGTAACCACTTCGAAGAAAAGGTAAAACTAAGTCAGTCCCATCTCTCTCACATCATCCTCTACCTCTGACACTTGTTCTTATGCACAGGCCGGATGATATCTCCGTCTTCTTTGTAAACTATCCTGTTTGATTACATGTAAAAATAAGTTCTCCAAATTTCCGCATATCATATCCTGTACCTTAGCCAGTAGCCCTATCTTAGCATCCGAGTATGGCCACTCCACTACCTGCTGATCTTAAATCGACCATCTTTCCACCTCGCATGTCTGGTAATGTGGCATCTGACTACATTTTCTCGTCGTAGCGCAAGCAAGGTACAAAGGCCGTGACAGCAGCATTTCCCGAGTTACATCAAATGGATGTCAAGTCTGCATTTCTCAATGGCAGGCTCAATGAGGAGATCTATGTACGACCACCCCCTGGCTTCTGGGACTCACCAGACATTGTCTGGAGGTTGCACTGTGCTCTCTATGGACTGAAGCAAGCCCCGAAGGCTTGGTACTCTTGTCTTAGAGAGGTTTTTGAATCTCTCGGGTTCACTCAGATGAGGCCAACCACAGCCTATTCTACAAGGTAGAGGATGGTATGCTAATTATTGTGGCCATCTATGTAGATGACAAGTTGATCTTGTCGAGGAGTCGAGAGGCTATCGAGTGACTCAAAGCTCAGCTCTCAGCAGAGTATGAACTCTCAGATCTTGGAGAGGCTCACTGGGTTCTGGGGATGGAGATTATTATCTGGGACTGTGACAAGGGCTTTATTGAGCTCTTGCAAAAATGGTACATCGAGACCATTGATCTGCAGTGCTTCGGCTGCATCTGAGACTACCCCTATTGGGTATGTAGATGCAGACTGGGCAGCTGACATTAATGATCGCCACTCTATTACTGGCTATGTATTCACTCTTTGCAGTGGTGCAGTAAGTTGGTCTTCAAAGAAGCAATTTTCAGTAGCTCTTTCGAGTACTGAAGCTGAGTATATGGCCATCTCCGCTGCTGCAAAAGAGGCTGTTTGGATCTGCACTTTTCTCGGAGAAATTGACTCGGTCACATGAAAGGATCCTATCTCTCTTCATGTGGATCATCAATTTGCAATCTCCCTTGCAAGTAATGCTATGTTTCATGATCGTACAAAACATATTTCCATTTGTCATCACTTCATTTGAGAGAAGATCAAGTCAGGTGATGTTTCTGTGACCCACTTGTCTACCATCTACCAATGAGCAAGTAGCAGATATCCTTACTAAAGGACTCTCTAGGGAGAAACATATTCGTTTTTCTATGGGTATGGGTATTTTTTCTAGTTGAGATATTTACCATTGAGGGGGCATGTTGTGACATGGTCCCCTGACCTGTCTTTGTTTGCACCAGTAATATCTTACATAATATTTTCTGTATGGTTCAATTGTTTCACCCAACTCCGTACTTGTTCCTACTATTACCTTCTATCAAATAGAAGCTTCCTTACTTGTTCATCTCTCAACAGTTTACAGGTACATCTAATATGACAGTAGTTGAGTCACTACTGAGGCCTTTCCAACAGGTTATGAGCCCCACATAACACAGAGAAAATTTTATTGAAGGCAACTTGTACTCGACTCGAACAAGAAAACTACTCAACAACCATTACTGTCCTTACTTGAAAGCTAGCAGATACTATGACAGATGGACTACCTTCCCAAGCTCACACACAATGGGCAAAATTGGATGAATTACGGAAATTTGGTCCTATGTGCCATTAATGACAAAGGCTTGATGGGGTTCCTGGTCAGGTCCAAGAGATGACCTACACATCCTGCAGAGCTTGAAGGTCGAGGTGAGGGATGGACACCTTAGACCGACAAGGAACAAGACGAGGTCGCAGTATGGCGAACTGCTAACCAGTTGTGGACTCGAAGAAACACAACAGTAAACTACACAATCATTTGCAGAATCCCAGATACCATTTTCTCATCCATGCTACAGCTAAAGTCGCCACTCAAAAAGTGGGATTTCCTTGAAAATTGCTTCGGTTGGATTCCGAGACCCAACAGTTGGCTAGTTGTTGAAGAAGCCATGCAGTGAGGCAACTCATTTCCCAGGCAGGATGCAGCTGAGGAAACTGCTCATCCATATGGCAACAGTGACAATGAACCAGAAAACTTACCTGAGGGGAGCTCTGAGGCTCTCGAACCTCAAGAAGACCCTGCAGAGAGTCCAGATGACTGCACCGAGACCAAATCTGGGTACCTAACACCCGAGACCAAGGTCGTTGAGAGGAAGAATATGGAACCTAACCCACTGGTGGTTGAGGTTGGTGGTGCAGAGCTGGAACTGTCAGATGAACATGAAGATATGGGCAAAGCACCTGATGAGGGTGGTCAGTGTGCGAGTGATGAAGTCAAGGAGAGCTGGGACCTACCTGAGCCAAGCTCGAAGGCTCTTGAACTCAAATGTGATGCCACCAGACCAGCTGGTAGTCACCTCAAAAGTGGGCTGCTACTGTCCTTTGAAGAGGATCAGTGCACCCAGATGCACAGCGATGAACCAATCCTCGAGATACCTGATCCACCCAGTACCCACACTGAATGCCCTGTCCCACGAGTTGAATCCCCTACACTACAGAACGACCCCGAGGAGACAGGAAGTACCCTAGAGGACCCCAGTGAGGAGTTGGAAAGGTCCTCACAGCTGCGAGAGACTGAGCAGCCCAAACCTCATCGAGATCACACATCCAAAGGAAACTAACTTCACATTGACGAAGAATGCTTTACCTCGGACACCCCACCTAACAAAGTTTGGGGTATGGGGGTGCCTGGAACTCCTCGAGAGGGTTTGGGGGATAGCACAGACACTGAGTCAAAGATGACGAAGCTGGAAATAAGGGGGATTAGCGCCAAAATGGCTGGAATGCAGAATGCCTTACCCAGGCCGCCAGAACCGCCTCCTAATGGCCCCACTCGCACCTCTAGTACCTTCAGCGACCCCCGTCGATGTGGAAGACTGAAAGCAAAAGCTGAAAATGTCAGTAACATGCATACGAGGTGAAATGCCTGTCATGCACGAGCGGTCCTTGTGTGGCCACTTACACCACTCCTCGTGCCCTCAAATTTGATCCCTGGAACCTATCGGAGGGTTATGGTCAATGAATTTAGGCTATGGCAAGGTCAGATGTGTGAGATGAGACGAAACGAGAGGTGGCATGTACCAAATGGCTCGCATCCTCATGTGGCTGTTTCTACCCTTCTCAACACCCTCGAAACAGCTCTGATACCTTATGAAAGGGTTACAGGTGGTCAATGTACACTGTAACGAAGTCAGGAGCACCAGGGAAGCCCAAACAAGAGGGTACCTGTACCCCAGTGAAAACTGGACATCACCAGGTGTGACCGTAGATTGTGAGGCATGAATTTCCTTATTAGGATTATGCTTAGATAGTATCAAATATTAGCAAATCTCAAATGCAGGCTTTGCAACATGTCGCTTTACCTTTTGCAAGCGGGATCTGCCCAATATTGTCGACCTCAGCTTTGCAATCATTGCAATGCAAAGCATTACTTAGCTTTGCGAACACGCAAAGCAAAGTAGTGCTTTGCACTTATTGCACTAACTACTTACATGCAACAGGATTCCGAACAGCAGCCCACTGCCCGCAAACTTTACGACTGCGTCTGCATCAAGCACGGCTATGGACGCATTCACAATGTAAGGAGGGCAAGCCCCTCCTTACTGACTGTAGATACATACTTAGAACTGAAGGGTGTGTTGCCCCTATGTGGTCTAGGGGCCAGTGCGGAGTCCGTTGGACTCCGGTACTGTATAGGTATTACATAATGGTGAGCGCCAGCACATAGCGGGCGCTCGATATACATAGAGGTTTTTCCTTAACTTCTATTCTACCCTACTTCGACACTCGAATATAACACCGGTTGTGTTCATATCGAGTGACCAGTAACTAAGTGGAACAGAAGGACAAGACTTTACATTTTTTTGAACATCCGAACGTGTTATGGCACCCAAGTCGAACAAGGGATCCGCGCTGCAGAAAAAGAGTTCTCGCAGCGCATCAAAACCTCTCGAGCCCGATAAGGATCGAGAGGACTTGTATGGTGATGATCTGCCACCATCGGAGAGGACAGACGGACACCCACAAGCACGATCGTCCGAGACGATCGCGTGAGAGACCCCCAAGGAGGCCGACATCGCCATAATCCTAGATGATGGGCCTAGCGCCCTAACCGAACTGACCACCGAAACTGCTCTCGCAGAGAATATGAGAGCAGAAGGATCGGGACGAGGAAAGGAAAGAGAAGTACTCGATACCAGAAAGAAACATCCCAAACCACCCACCTTCCCCGACTTCGTCCGAGAACTCAAAGATATCCTGCAGGAGTGCACCTCCCAGTGGGAGCACTTTGGTGACCACGCTGAGCGGGGTCACCAACTACGCACCTTCAGAAAACTATATGACCTGGTGGACAGGCCCAACATCGAGAGCACACATGACGGAACCGGCGAAGACAGCCGAGCCCCCGAACGTGCAACACGGTGGGAAGTCCACTATGAAAGCGAGCCTGCAAGGTACGACCGCAGACGCGAAGACACTCCACGAGGAGAGAACCCTCGTGGAGTGGGCACAGCCAGGAGCAGATCAGCTACTGAATGGCCGGATCGAGATGTCCCACCTCACATGGAAAGGGGCCTCAAGCAAGAGGAGACCAATGCCTGGGGAACCACCACTGGGCATCCAGGCGACGACCCGGATGATGACCCAGACGACGATCTGGACAACTATTACTGTCGAAGAAACAATCGCGATAATCGTGACGATGATCGCGGGAGAAGAGGACCCCCAGCGCCTACTCGTCAAGCCCAGAGAGATGAGGAGGAACGCGATTGCCAACTTCGAGGGCGATCGCAAGGGATTCACTCACACCGGGGAATGACACCCGGCATGAGTGGCTACACAGAGTCGCTCCTGGAAAAATATCATCAGAGAATATACGAAGCGGTGGGCCGCCACATGGCTCCCACAGGTCCAGAAGTAAAAGCGATAAAAATCATGCAACCTAAATATTATAAAGGCCAGGACGACATCGACGCCTTCGACGAATGGGTCAACCAGATACTACGCTGGTTGAAGATATACAAGGTAACAGGCCCGGCTCGTGATGCGGACCGCATCACGTATGCCGGAACCTGTCTAGAAGGAATGGCCGTGCAGTGGTTCGATCAAGAGGTTGATGGCCCAGATCGCACGATATGCGACTGGACGTTCGAGGACTTTGTGTGCGCCATGTTCACCCGATTCATACACGAGGCGTCCACACAGAATGCCGTGGAACGATACGACAACACCAAGTACTCCCCGGCCAAGGGAGTACTTGCCTTCTATAACGACCTGAAGCACAGGGCATCCAGGATGGTCCAACCACCAGATGAATATTCCATGAGAAGGAAATTCGTCAACGGACTCCCTCTGCCTATAGCAGAAGGAGTCCTCAAATCGAGAGGTGTATCAGTGGAGCATACGCCGATGGACCAAATCCTGATCGAAGTACAGAGGATGGAAAGTGCACTGAAACTGATTAACAATCACACCCGGGTTCAGCAGGCTAGACAGCCTGGGACGCGACCCATCAACTCGGACAACCGAGTTGGCAATAGACAGTACAGCGATGGTGAGTACAGGTACACCCAGAAGGGGAACGTGCTGTACAGGAAGGCGATAGACAATGCACGCTTCCAGAAAGGGGAACCGCCCAAACTGCAAGGGCAACGTGTGACTGTAACCAGTCACGAGAAGAGGAATGGACCCATAGGCCAGAGCCCGAGGAAGGACCCTGGCCCGCCGCAGCATGGGATCAAGTGTTACCGTTGCGGGAAAGAGGGGCACTATGCCAATGAGTGCAACCAAAAAATTAATCCCTCGAAAGACACTAAGGCTGGCAATGCCAGACTATTTGCCGCCGAGGTGATCGAGAACGGTGATGCTGACACGACCCCCGATACCCAAGAGGCCGAAGTGCCTCCCCACGAAGAAGTCCAGGACCGGAGTTGTGAGGAGGAAGCAGATGCCGACGACGAGGTCATCGACATCTATGGTGAATACTACGACAGTGAGGACGACGGGGAACCCATCGCATACCTCGGGTCGATGGACGCGGGCAGTGACATCGAGGAGGAACCAATTCATTACGCACGAATGGATGTCGAGGAATCTGTTGTAGAGGGAGAACCCACAGAGGACGGGCCAGACGATGATGAAGCGTCAGCTGGCGAAAGCGCAATCGAAGGAGTCATGGGCAATCCATGGGGGGTAGTGAACGCAATCGAAAATGAGGCCATGCCGCCCAGCGCGGATGACCACAGCTGGCACTACTCGGAAAGATTCGGCCTGACCCACATCGATGACTGCCAGACGTGCCGGATCCACCGAGCTCACATCATAAGAGATGAGCTCGCCGAGGTGCCATCCCAGCTGGTCGCTCGGGTGGTCCCTCGGCAACTGAGGCGCAGGGCGTACAACGAAGGGTGGGATGCCCGAGAAGAAGCGGCCGGCGAGACGCTAGGCCCCCACATAGGATATGTACTGTCAGAAATGAATGCTGCCGAGAATATAATTGACCTCGCCCTAGAACATCTGGAAGGCGCGATGGAAGGGAACTGGCCGACAGTCAGCGTCGAGGGGATGAACCAGACGCTCCTCAGCTTGAGGCGACTGGCAGTAAGAACGTGCCAGGTGGTACATCCCAGAGAGGATGAAGCCTCAGCGAGTGCACCACCCTCGCTGAGGCAGATGAGGATAGCGAGAACAGATGTCGATAGGACGGGGGAACTAATCCAAGGCATCTGGGGAGCAATGACTCGCAACGAGCGGCGAATGCAGCAGGCATTGCAGGAGGGCGAACAACTTAGAGGAGCCCTCCGAAGGTTGGCTGACAGGCTCTCGCGGGCTCACGAGAGCCTTGGTGGAGAACCACGCTCGTATGTGGATGTGGAGGCCCCGGCTATCCCAGATCGAATGGCCACCAACTCAGATGAGACCCGCCGATTGATGGCACTCCGTCCAACCAAAGAACCGACCCGCGCATTCTGATATGGGATGCACGCCAATAGCACAGTCACCCCGAGACCAGCAGTCCCCCCACAAGCACGCGCTTGTGTAGTAGTAAAAGCCCAGGTCAACGGCTGTGAAGCGTTGACCATGATCGACACAGGGAGCACGACTAACTTCGTGAGCCCTGCCTTCGCAACTGTCGCCAAGCTACCTATGTTCACACTGGCCTCCCAATTGACGCTGCAACTGGGATGTGTCGGGAGCCGCTCTAAGATTACGCACGGCTCCCAGATGAAGCTGCATCTGGGAGCCTTCACATGCGACGCATACTTCGATGTCACGAACATCGATCGATACGACTGCATCCTCGGAATCCCCTTCCTCCGATCGCACGGCATGCGATTAAAATTTGACACAAATACGATAGAGGTTGGGGGAGTGTCAGTCCCTGCACACACAGAACTGGACCTGTCCAGTTCTGTGGAAAATCGACCAAAGGAGAGGGGATGATGCAAGGACGTGTCGTCCCTGACACCAAGGAGCACATGACTTGCGGGTGGGGCCACACTGACGAGGAACCCAGTATTTCATTCAGGTTCGTGGGCTTCCTCCAATTGCGGATGTGGGCCATCTTGTCCTCATCCGTGTGGACGCCTCGGTCATCGATTATATGGCCAAGGCAATCTAGCTTCTCAGCGAACAGGTCGACCTTATCCCTCTCAAGGTAGAAGTCGGCCTTCACGAGCGCGTCAAGCACGAGGGACACATGCTCCACGTGTTCTTCTATTGTATCGCTGTACACGAATGCATCGTCTAAGTATGCATGTACTATCCTAGCAATATACTCCTGCAATGTCACCGTTATCAGTCGCTGAAAGGTGGCTGGTGTGTTGCAGTCTCCCTGCTGCATGACATGGCTCAGGAAGGTGCCGAAGACAGTCGAGAAGGCTGTCTTCGAGACATCGTTGGGATCGATCCTGACTTGTTCGTACGCGTTCAACAAGTCGATTTTCGAACGGTACTTTGCTCGTGCAACGTCCATTCGAATCTGGTCTTGGTCGGGGAACGGGGTGATGTCCTTGACCGTGTTGTCGTTGCGCTTCCGGCAGTCGACGACCATTCTGAGCTTCCCATTTTTCTTCGGGATGCAGAGCATCGGCGCTGCTTGTGGCACACTTGCTCTCTCCCACCATCCAGCCTTCGTATACAGCTGGATTTTCTCTGCCAGCTGGGGTTTCAGCAAGTCCAGGCAGCGCAGCAAATGGTAGGTATAATGCATACCCTCGTCGATCAAGGGTATGCGATGATTCACTTCTCGGAGTGGCAGCATCTTCGGCGCCACTCCCCTCATACGATGCTCATATTTTTTGTAGAGTTCTTCCCTCAGATGGGGGATATCCTCGTCTGAGTATTTTCGCAGCTTCATGTGTGCAAGCGTTGCTTGCTCTTCGCCCTCGGCTACCGACGTTGGAGGCTCAAGACTTTGTTGAGGCGATGTGATACAGAGGTTCGTGGGCCTAGTAGAGTACCTGGCACCATTCATGCCAGATGTATCCACGTACACGACACCCCTGACGGGAATCCAGAGGAACGGCCACCCCTTCCTCTGGCAGGAAATCCATGACAGATGCTTCCAGGCGATCAAGGACCTCGCCTGCAAATACCCAGTGTTGCGGCCAATAGACCCGAGATCAGACGAGCCAATCTGGCTTGTCTGCGACGCGTCCCTATATGGTATAGGGGCGCTATACGGACAAGGACCGACCTGGCAAGGCTGCCGACCGGCCAGGTTCATGTCAAAAAAGCTCACAGACGCCCAACACAACTATCGGACGTAACCCTTGCCATACTCGAGGCGCTGCTGAAGTGGGAGGACAAGCTCCTGGGGTTTCACTTCAAAATCATCACGGACCACGAAGCACTCCAGTTCCTCCGCACGCAGCAACACCTATCCAGCTGCCAGATGCGCTGGATGGACTACCTGTCGCGTTTCGACACTGAGATCATATATATCAAGGGAACAGAGAACAAGGTAGCCGACTGCCTGTCTCAGTACTATGAGACAGACAGGGGAGACGACGCACAACCAGAAAACGTCGAGTGGGCAACGGCCGACATTCGACTCGACCCAGAAGGGGACGACCTCCCCATCGACAGGTTGCGAGAATTGCGCCTCGCAGCAATGCGGGACGAGACGCCCAACATCAGGGAACCAGTAGAGGAGCGTCGGGTAGAGGCTGACGCACTGAGGGAACATGCAGAGCAGAGGAGAGAAGAACCCACTCGTGTGCCCATGAGTGAGGACCCCACTCTTCTCAACTCTGCAGGGGATCCACAGATGCTCGTCACCCACTTCCAGGGGGAGCGTGGGTTCCTCGACTGCGTGAAACAAGGGTATCCAACAGACCCTGTCATAGCGAAGGTGATCCAACACCTGGATCACCACAAAGGATTCGACGTAGAGGACGGACTGGTCTACTTGAAAGCCACGGCAGGAGACAGAGTACTTTGCCTCCCCCGCATAGACTGGAGAAACGACCGACTGACAGCACAAGTGATCGAGCATGCACACAAGACGCTCGGTCACTTTGGAGCATTGCGCACGGGCGACTACATCCATAGGCACTTCTGGTGGCCTGGCATGGGCAAAGACGTCGACCGATTCTGCAGATCGTGCCCGGTGTGCCAGACCACCAAGACCGACAACACTCAACCGGCAGGATTACTACACTCCCTGCCGATCCCCAAACGGCCGTGGAACTCGATAGCGATGGACTTCGTCGGCCCCTTCCCTGAAAGCAACGGCGCCGACTATCTATGGGTCGTCTTGTGTCGACTGACATCCCTGGTCCACCTAGTGCCGGTCAACACCACCATACAAGCGTCCGAACTCGCATGGGTCTTCATTCGGGAGATCGTGCAGCTACACGGCCTCCCTGACATGATCGTGTCTGATCGTGACGCCAAGTTCACCTCGCAGTTCTGGCGCGAGGTGCACCGGCTCCTGAACGTGAAGTTACTGACGTCCACAGACTTCCATCCCCAGACTGATGGAGCTTCCGAAAGAGCGATACAGAACGTATCGCAGATACTCCGAGGACTGGTCACCCCAGACCAACGAGATTGGGCCGAAAAGCTACCGATGGTCGAATTCGCTATTAACTCGAGCATCAGCAGCTCGACGGGGTTCGCACCGTTCGAGCTGACATACGGATACCTACCACGATCACTGCCCAACGTCGAGGAGCAGTCGACCACGACTGCCCCTGGGGTGATGTCCTTCGTCCGCCGAGCAAAGGAAAACCTGGCAATGGCGCACGATGCAATAATCAAAGCCCACGTAGTGCAGATGCACCACGCTAATAAACGAAGGAGGGAAGGCGTGAAGTATGCTGAGGGAGATTTAGTATACCTATCGACGAAGAATCTCACCTTGCCAAAGGGCCGCGCTCGAAAGTTACTCCCTAAGTACATCGGCCCCATGAAAATCGTCCACACCAACCCCTCCATAGACACCTATATGCTGGAGCTGCCAAAACAGCTCCAAGAAAGACGCGTCCACCCCACCTTCCACACAAATCTGCTGTGTCGTCATGAACCCAATGACGACGCGATGTTCCCTAAACGCGATGCCCACGTCTTCTACGATGTGGGCGTACCTGATGACGTGGAATGGCTGGTCGACGAAATAAATGCCCACCGGTGGGTGGGCCGTCAGCTAGGATTCTTAGTCAAGTGGAGCCTAGGTGACTCCACTTGGGAACCATACCTTCACTGCAAAGAGCTCGAGGCCCTAGATAGGTACCTCGAGCTGCACGGAGTGGACGACCACTGCCGACTGCCTAAACACAGTCGGCACCCCACGGAAGCAAATGCGTAGAGATGCAGAGACTTGCGCATTGCACAAGTCTCACGCACGTGACCCACACATACCTACACTGCCACCCTCGTTTTGGACTTGCCGCCGGTTTTTTGTTTTTAGATTGACGGGACCTTATCAGACTGATTACGCAATCGTTCCCATTTCGAAATTTTCTCGCATTCATCTCTTTTCTCTCCTTCTCACTACTATGTAGCTACCGTACACACACAGATAGGTATGTCTTACCGTGCCCACCCCGCCCACCCCACTGCAGCGTCCCCTCGCGAGGACGCTGCCGCCCCACAGGACGTCTCGATGTCCCCCGACGACAGGACGCCCCGTCGTGCCTCAAAATGGCCTGCGTGGGATGTTACCTCCCCACACAGGCGTTCGCCTTCGTACTCGTGGTCCCCCTCACCCCCACGCTCATGCTCATGCGATGCCAAACGTCGCTGTGAGCGTTCTGCCTCCCCTCCACACCGACACTGGCATGCCAGTGAGTTCGGCATGATCGTTCATGACGACTGTGGCCAGCCAGATGGGTGCCATGCGTGCTCGCAGTACGCATGGCACATGGCCCAAGACTTGGTTCTGGGGTCCAGTGACCTCGCACACGCGCGTTCCGAGTGCGTGCGTGTGCTGTCCCAGCTACTCGGCCTCGATGATGGCCTCACACTGCGACGTGAGGTCGATCGCCTTCGTGCAGACCACGACTACTGGCAGACTCACACTCACCACTACCAGGACGAGTGTGAGCGCCTCGAGGACGATCACGATCTCGAACGCGCTCGTCTGGCCTCGCTGGCATCCCAACCACGCCACAACTGCCCTCCCCAACCCGCCGGAGCAGGGCCATCATCATCGAGCCTCGTGGCTCGTCTTTCAGGGGGAGGGGCAGGCATGCCCCCGCTATGTATCACCAATCACCCCAGACCCCCCCTCGCCTTGCCACCACACCCCAAGTCGCCCCCTCTGTGTCTCGTGAGGAGCCCCACGAGACGCAAAACATCGACACTGATGAGCCCATGGAAACATGGCCTTGCATGAAATGCCCCCTCCTGACCGATCGCCTCAAGGAGGCACACACCATGTTCCCCATCGGTCAAGGGGAATGACCCCAACAAGCGTTCATTCTGCTGAATGGAAGGAAGTACCTGCATGTGTGGGTCCAGCAGACCCTCTACCAGTTCGAAGCCCCTCTCTGCGACGACATGGAGAGGGCAATATCAACAGGATATGCTCCAGCCATGTTTGGAGCGATCCCCCCAGGTGCAGTGCACCTGCTAAACACTACCCACGAGATAGACAACGTCTACGCTCACGCAACCAGAGAAGACGACGAAGGTCGCGCACCGAACGCCAGGGCAGCCCAATGCTTGGTCACCTGGATCAATAGGTACCTGGCCGACGTCGATAAGCACACGGGAAGAAAACCGGCCAAGAATCCCGTCACGGCCTACGCACTCTCACAGTGGCACCCCCCCGCTTGGATGGCTGCGAAAGGAAAATCCAAGCGCAAAAACTACAAGCCCTCTGCCACAGGGCTTGCCCATCACCAACCCCTGGCATATGAGGAACCCCAAGCCGGTTCTACCGAGGCTCGCGAGGAGGTCATCATTCGCCACCTCGGGCCGGTACAGGGCCATTGTCGAGAGCGAAGGGTTAACCATCGTCCCAGGGGCCAAGTGCGACTGGGACACGTCCACCGACGTCGTGCCTTTCACCCGCCGACATAGCCCGCTACCTCGCTAGGAATGGGCTGAGCTTCCAGGAGGCCGACAACCTCTACCCGTTCGGCATCAATTTCCTCGTAGACGAAAATGACACATTGCAGGAAAAGGGTCAGCATGCTCACGACGGGCTGACGAGGGGCGACTACCAGCGCGGCACGCGGGAGAGTCGGTTGGCCGAAAAATGCTCCCTCGAGTACTACCTGGAGCGTGCCCAAGAATTGGGACTTCCGGACTTCCGGGATGTTGAGGCCATCCCGGCGAATGTCGACTCGTTGGGTGGGGTCGAGGTAGTAGGGGGCTTGATTGCCGCCACCGACGACGACGACGACTGGGACCTCGACACGCCCATGGCCACCAATGCTCGAGGGCGGCCGATGGAGGTCGACGATGCTGGCCCGGCCCCCATGTAGGGGTCCGGGCATTCACCTTCTCCCTCCCCTCTTCTCGTTGTTTCTTTGTTTTTATTCTTTGTTTTTACTCTTACATGCATCCAGTCCTGTCTCGCCTCACACTTATGTATCTACATGTGATTTCTAATTCAACCATCTGTTCGATACCAGGTTTCGTGCTCGAAGAACCCATAGTTGGGTTCTTCAGGGGGAGGGTGTAAGGAGGGCAAGCCCCTCCTTACTGACTGTAGATACATACTTAGAACTGAAGGGTGTGTTGCCCCTATGTGGTCTAGGGGCAGTGCGGAGTCCGTTGGACTCCGGTACTGTATAGGTATTACATAATGGTGAGTGCCAGCACATAGCGGGCGCTCGATATACATAGAGGTTTTTCCTTAACTTCTATTCTACCCTACTTCGACACTTGAATATAACACCAGTTGTGTTCATATCGAGTGACCAGTAACTAAGTGGAACAGAAGGACAAGACTTTACAATCCCCTCCTATGGTTCGACTTCCAGGCGAGACCAGGTAGGCTGCACAGCAGTCAAAGGGTTGGGTACAGCGGAGAAAAAGAGACCTTCGGTCGAGAGCAAACGGAGCTTCCAGGGGGCACCGGGGTGGAGTTTATAGAAATCGTCTATCGCCTCCTGGGCATTCTTAAGAGCAGATCTAGGCTCCCAAGTGCGATCTTCTTCTGGGTATCCCCTCCAATGGATGAGAAACTGGAGATTGCCACGCTTCAAGCGGGAATCAACAACCTTCTCAACTTTGTATTCGACATCTCCTTCATCCGTAACCCGTTGCAGGCCGGGCCGAGTAACCGGTTGCCTGTCAAGAGCACCAAGGTTTCACCCGTGAAATGTTCACTACCAGGTGTATGCACATCGAGCGTGGCAGTTTTAACTTAACGGCATTGGGTAAAACGTCCGAGACCTTGTATGGGCCTATCCACTTTTCGGTCAACTTCCGGCTCTGCCGGTCTTTCAGTGATAAATGGTCGGTAGCCAACCAAACCTGCGAGCCTACAGAGTAAGCAGGGGGAGGGGATCGTCGTTTATCTGCCTGAGTCTTCTGACGAGTGCTAGCTTTTCCCAAACTTTCGCACACTTCCTGGAACACCTGGAACCAGTCTTTAGCGGTCTCCTCCGCTGCTTCTACCTTAGAAGTCGTCGGCTCAATGCCCATTCGTGGTGTATATGAACGAGTAACTTCAAAGGGGCACTTGCCAGTAGAAGTAGACTTGGAGTTATTGTACGCAAATTGAGCTAGGGGAAGCCAATCCTCCCATCGTTCCTGCTGATGGTTTGCATACATCCGTAGATACTGCTGAATTTCATGGTTCAACCGCTCTGTTTGACCATCCGTCTGTGGATGAAACGCCGTCGAGAGCTTCTGCTTGACACCCAACATTTTAAATAATTCCTTCAAGAACTGGGATGCGAACTGCGGTCCGCGATCCGAGACAAGAGACTGCGGAAGGCTGTGGTGCTTCCAGATGTGAGTTAAATAAAGCCGTGCCATACTAGCGGCAGTTTCCTTTTCAGTGCAGGGGATGAACTCTGCTTCCTTAGAGAACCGATCGATGACAACCAAGACGTAAGACTTTCCAGAGGAGCTCCTGACTCCTATGTTCATAAAGTCAGTTGTAAGATCCTTCCAAGGCCCATCAGGGATAGGTAAAGATTTGAGTTTGCCTGCCAGTGGCTTATTACTAGGCTTGCTAGCTTGACACGTCTGACAATGCTTCACATACTCCTCGACATCAGGCTTCAAGGTAGACCACGTGAACCAGTGTGTGATCAACTCCTGAGTTCCTTTTATGCCTTGATGACCCACTAGGGGCAAATCGTGAAGAGCAGCGAGAACCTTCTGTCTAAGTGCCTCGGGCATGAAAACTTTATCTCCATCGTACAGTAAACCATCATGTCGGTCGAGCATTCCAGCGTCAACCTCAGCCGTTACACTGCGCAGTTCTTCTATGAAGGGATTTTCTAAGTGCACAGCGTGCACTTGTTCGGGCTTAATAAATAACGACTCCTCAGATTTAGCGTTCTCACAATTTTCTACTAAGTCTTCGCGACGAGAGAGAGCGTCCGGTCGTCCCATTGAAACTCCTGGTTTGTGGACGATAACACAGTTGAAATGACTAAAGTACTGCACCCAATGCACCTGGCATGGTTGAAGCTTTTGTGACATCATAAACCACTTAAGGTTGTGGTGGTCTGTCCAAATTTCAAACTGGTACGGAGTAGCCTCAAGGTAGTGATGCCACTGCTCTAAAGTGCAGATGATGGCTAGCATCTCTTTGTCGTGAACCGTATAGTTAAGCTCTGCTCCACCAAGCGAATGACTCGAATAGGCAACAGGTCTCCAGAGACCGTCATCGCACTCCACCGAGAGCACAGCTCTGGTTGCATAATCCGAGGCATCGGTTTCTAAACGGAACTTCCAATCCTGATTGGGGAACATAAGTATAGGCACGGTCATGAAGGCTTCCTTAAGCGTGTCAAATGCTATTTGGCACTTGTCGGACCAGAGAAACAGAGTGTCTTTTTTAGTGAGATCATTAAGGGGGTGCACGACCTGCATGAAATCCTTTATGAAACGTCGGTAAAAGTTCGCAAGGCCAAGGAAGCCTCGAACTCCACAAACGGAAGTAGGAATGGGCCAATCGTGCACAGCAGTGACTTTAGCAGGGTCCATCTTAACTCCATTCGTGCCAACTATCATACCCAGAAAGTCGACGTCTTTTTGTTTAAATAAGCATTTCTCCAGTTTGACGAACAAGTCATTCTCCTTCAACCTTCTAAGCACCTCTAGCACGATCCTGTCATGCTCCTTTTCATTGTCCGTTTTCGTGAATATCATAAGATCGTCTATATACACTACTAGAATGTCCTCCATATCACTGAAGATGTCGTTCATCATATTTTGGAACGTGGCGGGGGAATTACACAAACCAAAGAACATCACCAGCAGTTCGAAGGCTGCGCAGTGACAGACGAAAGCAGCTTTCCACTCGTCACCTTCCTTGATCTGGATGTTATTGTATCCCCACCTAAGGTCCATTTTCGTAAATAATTTACAACCTTTCAACTTGTCAACAAGTTGCGAGATAAGCAGGAGCGGATACAAGTTCTTGACCATATGCTCATTTAAATAACGGTAATCCTGTACCATGCACTTCTTTCCATCCTTCTTAGGGACGAAGAACATGGGAGAAGTCTGCGGCGATTTACTAGGTCGAATATAACCCTTCTTGAGTTGTCCATCAATGAAGTTACTAACTTCGGTTTGCTCATCAGGGCTGAGAGGGATCAACCTCCCCTTTTTCGGAACAAACGACTCCTTAAGTTCTATCGCGTGGTCCCAAGGTTTCCTAAGCAGCATGCGTTCGGATTCCTGGACAGAGAAGATGCTTATGTAAATATTCATGGTATTCCTTTGGAACCAGTTCCTCAGGGGTTTTATCTTTTTTAGGAGCCTCCTGCTTGTCGGCTCTAAATATATTATGCCAGTCTTCGAGGGCCTGGACCTCCTCCTTTTCGATACGTCTAACGAAGGCCAGCTTCGGCGCGAGTTGCCTGCAACTACGAGGACACCTCTTCATCGAGATTTCACCGGTGTCATGCACCAAAGTGTTTGGCGACGTGAGCATGGACTCAGAAGCTGAATGATGAAGAACAGAGAAGCCTAGCCCTAATGTGAAGAATGACTGATATGGCCAGCAGTCATCCATTGCATGAGAACCATCCTTAATGTTAGGGAAGAAACTGCTCGAGCGCCCGAAAAAACTTTTTGAGCACTAGTTTACGGCATTCCGATTTTTCGAATATCTCTGTCAATTCTAAAGATATCGACACCATTCCCACGCTCACAGACAGCTCTCGACCACGCCATCCTGCCTACCAAATTTGGTAATGATCTGCGCACTCCACGATTTTCTGCATCATTTCTACCAACGAACGCCCATTTTGCCAATATTTATCGTAATGGCCACCTCCTCGACTGTCTCTTTGCTCGTGTCCTTTGCTAGGGAGAATAACTACGAGTACTTGCCAGGAATCCCCACTAGCTCTCGCCCTGAAGCCTCCTGGTTCATCCCTCCCTCGTCCATGACCTCCCATCCTATCGCTCTGGGACAGTGCATTCTTCTCGTCAGTCTGACATCGAGGAAGACATTCTTTGGTCGCCTCAAGTCTGTCATCAGGCTTGAGAGGTCTTATGTGGTTGTTTTGGTCTCTCCAGTTGAAAAGGATTATGGATTTTTCCTTCCTGCCCCCTGCAACGTCTATCTCTCAATCTCATCTTTCATTCTCCCAAAATTGCGACAGCTCCAGTACCAATTACTATCATCTACACTATCTGATCGCATTCATGACGATTTTGAGGCACTTCTCCCTGCCCTCATTGGAGAAGATGGCCCCTCCTCCTCCTCATGCCCTCCAGAACACTAGTTGCACCTGGTACAGGTCACTTTGCAGAGAGGAGAGAGGGGGGAAAGTTGCGAAATCCTAAGCCCTGACTACCCTGGAGACCCCCAAAATTGGCCCCTGGCAGAAATCCCCACAGTTCTTCTTTCAGATGCACAGCATATCACCCCAATGAATCTGGATCTCAGATCTAGGAGTCAGAGTGACTCATTTGCAGTCATACCCCCTTATTCAGCAGTGACCAGTGCGCTTACTCATCCCCCTTTCTGTCGCATTATTCATCCATTCCTTAATGACTCATTCTATTTCAAATGATTTGTGATATTCTTCATCATGCTGACTGATTTTACTTACCAATCACTTACTGTCCTTACTCAGCCTTACCAATCCTTTACCAATCCTCTTACCAATCGCTTACAAACCCCTTACAAAGTGTTTCCCTCTATTTACTTCAGGCTGCGCTACCTTTTGTATATAAGTACCAATACATCACAGCAAGTAGGACGAACAAGCAAGTAGCCCCCCCCTGCATAGGATACTGTCCCCTTTGTAGAGAGACTACTGCCCAATCATTATCGTCATTATCTGCCTTATTGACGTCGCTTTAAGGCCCTTCATTATCATCTTTATTCTTGCAGTATCTGAGGCTCCATCAAGGGTCTATTTACTGTTATTCTTCATCATCTTACATCGCTTCTGGGCTCCGAGTAGCCCAAATATCTTCGCTTTTCTGTCATCCCCCTGCTCCCCTCTCATCAGGAGCACCATTCCCTTCTGCCCTAGTCATCTAGGTGTGCAGAACCCCTCCCCAACTTCGCTGTAACCAGTCCCTCAAGCCAAAGTCCGTGCAGGTAAACCACCAACTTGGCATTTGTCTTTGTGTTGGTTTTGTGGTGTTTTCGCCATAGATCCACACGTCGACTCACACCGAACACCCCAATAGTTGGTCATCCAAACTCCCAGATGCCAAGTTCATGCATAACTCCCGATCCATTCTGTCCATAATCAGACTCCTTTCTCTCTCCTCTACGGCTATGACCCATCGCCTTACCCCGAAGTTCAGCTCACATCAGCGCCCAGCATTGATGAATGTCTCGAACTACTTGGCAGCTGTCGCAATAATGCCATCCTTGCTCATAAGGCTGTGCAGGAAGTCATGAAATGCCGATCAAAAGGGTCCTATGTTCTGTTTAAAGAAGGTGATCAAGTCTGGACTCAATTCTGGCAACCTCCGTATCCAGGGACAATCGCCTAAAGTCATGCCACATCGCTTCAGACCTTTTGAAGTTGAACAAGTCATCTCCCCAGTGGCTGTTTGACTGCGCCTTCCCGATTCGTGGCACGTCCATCCCATATTTCACACCGGCCAATTAGTCCCCTATCACGAGACTGCCGAATATGGACCTCCCGAACCTCCGCCACCCCCTGAGGTGGTAGACAACGAAGTTGAGTGGGAAGTTGAGGCTATACTAAATCATAAAAACACAGGTCATGGTCGTCAGGTGCAGAGATCCTTCCTCGTCAAGTGGAAAGGATTTTCACATGTGGATAATACTTGGGAACCCGAGAGCTCATTAAAAGACCACGCCGACAAGCTACTCGAGCAGTACAATCTTTCCCGCTGCCTTCCACCTTAGACCACACATTACTCACTCGCCTCCCACCGTCAACATGCCCTATGATGTTGCCGACTGTTTCAAGTACAACTCCTACAAGCCCGAGGTCAACACATGCCCGGACTTACTCCTATCTACCACACCCCCCAGTTTGCCAACCTCATCCGCATCTCGCCTCTCAAGTTTGGACTCCACCATCAGGTCACCCTTCCATTCCTTTGGTGAAATCCCCCCACCGGGTTCATTCCCCCTCCAGCAGTTCTCGTTACATCAAGTCCCTGCTGCCAGAGGCTCCCACCGTGGGGTCAGTAATGCCCAGGGCTCGACCCGTCGAGGACCTCCCCACCAATCCCTTCCTCACTCCGAAAACTCCAAGACTGATGAGTCCCACAGTCATCCGACAACCTCAGCCCATGCAACCGATGGCGGTTCCTCCGCCACCCTTGCTGTTCCTGACATCTACCTTACCCCTGCCGATGTACCCTGCCCAGCAACCAACCCAATCACAGGGCAGTTGGTACCCACGTCGGCAGACTACCTCCACGTTGTTTGGGCTCTTATGCTCTTTGACCAAGGGGACTCACTCGACAGGGCAACAGAAGAACAAAACGAACGTTTTTGGGTGTTGTCTGAGGTCTTCCAAAAGTCAGATGTGAGTCTCAACTATGTCCCTATGGAGCTCAATACGACCCGCGACATCATGCCCAAGTCCGTTGCCCTCTCTGTCGAGTCAGTCATCGGCCTCCTCGCCCAGTCGATCTCCTCTCTCCAAGTCACCATCGTCTCTCACGCCTTGTCGTTCACCACCATCGAGGCCTGCTGGTCCTTTCGTGCTAAGTACGGAAAGACTCATGCCAATGCCCAGGTCAGCGGTGGTGCTAACGGTGATCGACCAAGGGAAGAGAGATCAGGAGTGGATCTTGGAAGTGCTTCTTCCACTGACATGAAGAAGGAGGAACTGAAGGACCCCTGGGACTCTTCTGACGCCCCCGCTTGGAGTCTCTTTGATGATGGTTACTTTAAAGAATGCGACTGCTATATTTGGAAAGGCAGCTAAGTTTCTATCAGAGTCCACTTCGTTCGCTGCCTCTCCTTTCCATTGGCATCAGTTACTCGAGTCTGCTACCTGGAGCAAGTCTGAATATCAACTAAACAACACTATTTTCTCTTCTATGCCTCTCCCAGTGACTCCCTTCCACCCCGTCGTCGATGAGTATGAACTCTGTCTCTACCTTGCCGGACGTCGCATCGTCCCTGCCGGGCATCCCCTCTGTCCCTATGCCTGTTATGACTGCCACCATCTCGGGCACTGGTCATGCAAGAATGGAGCCGGATCGCATTGGACCCCCACAGCTGAGGCCGTCATTCCCTCCGCCCCTCAGGATGAGGGAGACCCTGCCTCGCACACCCATATGCACCACTCGGTCTGCACGTGCTCCCTGACTCCCAGCCCATCTCACCCACGTCGTTGATCAGGTGTTCAACAAGCCTGAGGGGGGGTGATGTTATGCCCTCACCATTCCTTCCTGCCCTATTGGGCAGCTACCCCTGTCTACATGTCGCTGGTGTTGTCTTTCCTCTTTTACCTATGGTTCTTACTTGCCCTTTGTTGTCCTTTTTAGTATTCCTTTTGCCTTGTACCATAGCCTCAGCAGCGGTCACGTGCCCGGTCACATGTAAGTAGTCACGTCTCATGTTTGATTTTACTCTACCCCTGTATGCCCTTGGACATCCTTCACCTTCTGTCCTCGTGGCTGTTCCTGTTGCCATTGCCGCCTGTTGGGCTGATGGTTCCCTGCCAAGGCTTGCTCAAAGTACCTATGCAAGCGAGGTCGCCCTAACTCTCGTCTCTGAGGGTTTTTCCTTTTGGCATCGGCACTCGTGACTACCTCTTAAAGGCTACTCGCTCGTCGCTGCCTAACAAGTATATATAGTAGGCACTCCCCTGTACTAGTCCCTTAGTTCTATTCATTTGCATCTTGGGCATTATCCCTCTTGTCATCGTTTGAGTGACTGTGCTGCTAGCCTTGCTCAGGCTTTGCTGTCTGTTACGAGTCGTGCTTGAGTGACGAGTCAGGCAGGACTAGTCAACGAAAGACAGCAACCGAAGAAGGAACACTAAACAAAACAAACCAAACCAACAACCAGCAAGGTGAGGACTGACGACTGACAGGGGTTAGTCAGAGGATGGACGCGCAGACCGAAGAAGATGACGACGAAGCCTGAACGAGGCTAAGCAGTTATCACTCAAACAGTGACAAGAGGGAATACGCCCAAAGATCAAATGAATAGAACTAAGGATCTAGTACAGGACCGTGCCTACTATATATACTCTCTAAGTAGGGGCCATGAGGATACCTCAAGGCGGAGGCACAGGGTATGATGTCAGAGGTGACATCAGAATGACATCACTATGACAACACGATGACATCAGGATGACATCACCAGGGTACTAGACCTAGGTTCTAGAGTGCGAGTATAAATAACTCTCAAACAGTGAAAAGGGGAAGCTGGGATCTGTAATCGGGAGTCTGGATCATGGCTGGATAAGGGCTAGGTACAAAGCCCAATGAAGAAAAGCCCTAGATAAGATCTGAAAGATCTAATCGGTTGTCTAATCAGTGATAAGATAAGATGAAAAGATAGGGGCAAATCCTCGATCCATTACACTGTCATCTTCTTCGATTTGTGTGTCCTCTGTCTCCTTGCCTGTCGTTGTTCACCCTCTGGTTGTTGTTGGTTTGTTTCATCTCATGTTCCTTTATTGGTTGCTGCCTTCGTCAACTAGTCCTGCCTGACTCATCACTCAAGCACGACTCATAACATCCCTAGTTCTATTCATTTTCGTGATTGGGCATTTACCCTCTTGTCACTGTTTGAGTGATTGCTGCTAGCCTTGTTTAGGCTTTGCCATCATCCTCATTGGTTCTGCATGTCCATCCTCCACCTACCCCTGTCATCATCCTCCCTTGCTGGTTGTTGGTTTGTTTTGCCTCATGTTCCTTCATTATTGCTGTCTCTTTGGTCAACTAGTCTTGCCTGACTCATCACTCAAGCACAACTCATAACAGTAATCAGATCATCTTCAATGGCTAAGCCTACTGAGTAGGGACCAAATACATGAAGTACTCAGTCATGGACCATGCAAGTATTATGACCACTATGTAGCATTGAGCCCACCACCCTCCCTCTTTGACCTGTCATAGCATTCCAGTGTCACACTTGCCAGAAATCCTGGTATACATTGCTCCTCGCCAACCCAGTAGTCCATAAGCTGCGGAAGGTCCTGTGGGCCACCCTCGCCCTGCGCGACCAGTTGCATTCGTGCACCGTCAGCATGACCTTGATTCTGCGGTTGGAACACAAACGACGCAGAAAGGTCATAGATCGAGGTCAGTCGCACTTGCCCATTGGGGTAGAAGGCAAGCTTGAAGCCCAGTATGGATGTGATAGCTTCTCTAAACTCTGCACTCTTCGCTGCAAAGACCTTAAGTTCCCATGACAGGCACTGAATTAAGCGGCAAGTGTGGAAGCCAAAAGAAAGAGTGTACCTGTTGAAGTCGCAGTAATCGCTTCTCCTTCTGCTTAACCGTTTCCTCGAGCTCCTTTTTCTCATTGTCGAGGACATCCCAACTTTCCTTTGGGATCAAGTCATCTCCTTTGGAAATCAACGCCTCTGACTCAACCACGATAGTTTTGCTTTCAAGCTCCCTTAAACGCCTGATCAGGGCGTCATTCTCATTCTTTAGTCTGTCCAGCACAGACTGCCGGAGATCCTTCCATTGTTGGGCTGGGTTGTCCCGGAGGCAAACGACTCGCATGCCAGGAGGAACATGGATTCCTGCCCCTATATTCCCTCTCAGCTCCCATAGTGTCTGTTCCAAGTTTTCCACCTTGTGTGCGTGAGCGTTGATAGTCTCGCGGGCTTCCTCAAGAGCTGCAAAATGGGTATTCGTCAGCGTAAAAAACAATAACACGCATATCGTATGCGATACCTTTGGAGGCTTCGACAGCGGCGGACTTCTGTTGCTCGAGCTCCCTTGTGAGTTCCTTACGCGACCGCCGGATACCATCCACAGTAGCATCCGCGTCTACGCCATCGAGAGCCTCCTGTAATGTACTATTTAAAGCTTTATAGTCATTAAGAGACTGTTCCAGCTGTTTAACGCGTTGGAGGAGAGGATTGTCTTGCTCAGCGGCATCCCGGACACCTTCGGCCGCATAACTCGCCTATAACAGAAGGTAAGATATTGCGGCATCATTAACGCCACACATACCACCAGTGCTCGTAAAAACCCCGTTTCTCGTTCAGCAAGTTGAGCACGCTGTTCTCGACGTGTGACCTTGGCGATTAGCGCGCTAACCTCCTCCTGAAGCGAACCAACGGTAGATTGTGCTTCCAAAAGCATTTCTTGCGTTTTTATCAACTCGGCTTCTCGACTGGACAAGGCTGCGACGGTAGCGCCGTGCTCTTCAAATAAGCGGGCATGAGTCAATCGCAGATCTGAGAGACTCTGGACGAGTGAAAGGGACGAATCAGACTGCATGCCAGGTTCCGCTGACTTGTTTGCCCTGAGGTAGATGTCGGTGCACCGTCATGGAGAGAAAAGTACGCGTACCATTCTCGCCGTTCCCGCCTGGCAGCCTCTACCTGTGCTTCAAGTAAAACAACGCGTTCCCTCAACTCCTCGGTGACGGCAACCTTCCTCTCGAGAATGTGCTTTTCCTCACGTAAAATCTCAATGTTCGCATGCCTGTCTTTGTATCTCCCCAACTCTGCATTGAGTTTAGCATTCGTAGCTTCCAAAGAGCGCACGTGTGCAGCCTGGCGGTGCAATTCATCTCTGATAACGACCCAACTCTGATCTTCGTCGTGTCGATTCGATGGCGCAGCGTTCGGACACTCGAGGTCGTCCAATTTTTGTTGTAACGCCCGTACGGTCGCTTCCTTGTCTTCCACGAGGGCCTTGTATTCTGCGATTTCCTGCTCAAGTTCATTATTCCTATGCATCAGAGAAGCTGTCCGAGATGACTGTGACGCTGATAACTGGGTATAAGAACGTTTCAAAGCAGAATATTCTTCTTCCGTTTCTATATGTTTGTCCCGCAGCGTGGCCAGAGATTCCCGAAGACTGCGTAGGTCCGCTTCCGCTTTGCGCTACACATTCGCATCAGTTGTCGGTGTTTGGAAGAATTTTTATGAACGTACCCTCTCTTCTTCACTCGAAGTGCGCTCACGTTCCTTCTCTTCCCGCTCCGCTTGCTCTCGCTCAGCAAGGAACCGTCTATCCTGTTCCAGCGTCTCGATGTAACTTTCCCTATCTCGGAGTTTTGCCTCGGCTTCTGCTTTCCCGGTCTGGGCTGCTAGGAGTTGTCGTTCAAGGGAGGCATGTGCCATCGTGGAGGAAAAAGCCTGCGATCGTTGCTGGCGTTTTGCGGTAGAATGCTGAGGATCTGAAAAGGAGACAGTGGAACAAAAGAAAAAGAAAACATGATGAAAGCACGCTGAAGGACTCATGTATTGTACTCACCGCGCTCCAGCTCGGCCATTAAAGAGTCCCGTTTTGAGGACGTAGCCAGTCGGGCGCCGGCCAACAGCGACGCACGTGAGAGCGTGCTCGACGACGTCCGCCCCAAACCAGACGACGATGCACTGCTGCTCATTGGAGTCCTCAACAAATGCTTTTTGCTACCGAGGTGCCACGCAGCAGTTGCAGCCACCTGGCGAGGATTCCAAACGGGGAAATCGGACACAAGCTGTGGTGGCACTGCAGGCGCCGACAAAGTTTCGCCACGAAATATTACACAGTCATGTCCGACAAGGCCAAGGACGGCAGCGACTTTGAAGACGATGGGCAAATCGACGAATCCTACGACGAACTCGATCGAGAACTGAACGTGAATGGTAGCCGGCGCCGCAACACAAGGGAGGACAGCAAGGAGGGTAGTTATCAACTGAAGAACGTTCTCAAGCTACCTCGGGCTACGACGTACTCGACGCAGGCTGTCTATGGCGAGTGTACCATACTTTCTACTGAAGCTTATGTTCATGCGCTGGTTCAGACCAGGTGCACGCCGGAGATATCAACCTCTCCCCCGAGTACCAACGAGGTTCATTTCTTGCACCATACACCACCACCTCATCTCATGGTGTGCCCCGGTAGATGTCGTTTGGCCAGATACGAAGCAAATTGGTCTCATAGACTCAATTCTCCGTAACTTTTACATCCCACCTGTCATATTTGGTGCGACCGTGTTCTTTTAAAATGCCGTTTCCCTCTGTGTCCTAACCTTGTACGGATGCTACCAGTAACCCACCAGCACGACGATGGATCAGAGACTAAGACTTGCATCGATGGAAAGCAACGCCTCACGTCAATACAACGGTATGAGCCTGTGCGTTAACACACATCTAGTCACTGACGGTTATATTGTCGCTGGTAGATTCATAGATGGAGAGGTCAGCATCTTGCTTTATTTTTTTTTCTCCTGCAATTTAGCCCTTCCATCTTTGTATAGATCCCCCGTGAGTGCTTGCATTCCACTCCGTTGCTGTACATTAGGCTTAAATTTTATTTTTCAAAAAATGACCAGACAAAGATCCGTAAGTTTCCCATCCCGACTTCTGTCCCCCTGTAACCGTAAGTTCCGTTAGGCAAACCGGAGACAAATACTACTATAGGAAAAGTTCTGCATCACAGGGCAAGGGTTCAATGCTGTTACCCGAGAAATATAAGCGTCTTTTTGCAAACAAGCAAATTGTCTGCATAGAATACCAAGATTTGCCTGATGCTGACGAACGAGAGATATTCCAGGTATGTTCTCTACTCTTGCAAGCTTGACTCTATGTGGACAATGAATGGCTCCGCTCCAGAGGGTCCAATTGGGAATGGCACTCACGCCAGCGGGTCAGTGCGCCATACTGTTCCCTCTTTACCACCGTTAAAATAACCTTATACGCTTCCAGAAAAGCTCCAAGTTATCAACTCCCCAATGGCGTCATTTGTCCGGTTGATCCAAACACAGTACCTCGAATCCAGTAGCCCACTTGCTGGGGACGAGCTCGATTGGGACCGCTCGCGTGGTGGTGACTTCCGGTGTATCACTCAAGCTCTATACCTCATTTCCAAATATCCGCGCCAAGCCTCACTCGGGTCGGTTTTGCAACTCGAGAAGTGGCTGCAAAACCCGACTTCCCAACCTATGCGTAAAGGAAGGAGCAAGGCAAAGGGTAGGGCAGATGGTGAGGACGGACGGAACGAAGAAGAGGGTGATCTTTCCAACGATTCGTCGTTTTTGGAGAAAATCCACTCGACCTTCCGAACTTTCTCTCAACTGGTGGGCGATGACACGCTCAGGCCCTTGTTCCTTAGGGATGATTGGCGGGTTGCCCCCATCGAGTTTGTGATGATGTGCCTACTCATCTCGGTCGAGAAGGACAAGCTGACCCTTAGGGAGATTGTAGAGCGAATTAGCGAAATGCGGGTGAAGACGAGAGCAGAGCACACCGACATTCGAAGCAATACGCGAGTGGCGAAGACAATGTTTGATTTTATTGGTAGAGGGGGTCAGGTCAACGGTGGGACTACGGGCTCGAAACGGAAACGGGGGGCAAGCACTGACGAGGATGATGAGTCGCAGAGGAAAATCAAAGAGCAGAAACCAGACGCGGTCGCCGCGAACACAGTGCGGAGTCCCCGAGTTCTCCCCCCACCCCGACCGGGATTCACTGGTACTTTCGGATCATCACCAGTTCCCGGGCCACCTTCCACTCCATCCCGCGCCGTGGCGCCGTCTTCGTCTACATCATCGGTTATCCAACCACCACGCCCAATGCAGGTAGATCGACTTCAAGTCGTGCGGGACGCCAAGCGCAGCGTGGCCGGTTCGTCAACTCTAACGTTCCGACATTTCCAGCCACCTTGAGATGACAATATCGGGATACGAGCAGCAGCTGTATGACTTATCCAAATACTTTGTCCTTACCTGTACATTTTGCGCTTCTCTTCACAGTAGACATATGTATGTACGCAATCAGGCATTTTACCAATGTACGTCCGTCTTGTTAATGGACCGCCCACCCTCTCATGCGTGGCTTGGGTCCTGATGGTGGCAACGGCAACGTTGTCGACGTTTCTTCTGCTCTCGCGCAATTCCGGAGCCACCCACATGTCTCAGGTGACCTTCTTTTCGGCGGTGACTTCGTACCAACTCCGGTCAAACAGTGATAACCTCAGTCTGCACGGCGCGAAGCCTTGTAAGGTCCCAATGTGTCTCTGAGCGGGTTTTATGACTCTGTCGTGAAGTGGTTCCTCGGTGCCCCAAATACGAAATAACAGTGCTGTGGACTGGTCGTAACTTCAATGCTTTCCGCGTTGTAATGTAAGTAGTATGCAAGTCAAGCTGAGTTGCAGCTCAGCGGCAACGCGACATATTGAACTCTACGCGCCCTCTCCGTCAGACTGCATCAGAAAGAAGCCTAGGCGTGTGTTGCACAAGTGTCACCTGCAAAACTTTGTTGCAGCTGCCGCCGTCACGTGAGCTGGTATAACGTTTTACTTTCGCTTCATCATTTGATACTAATATGTGCATGATGTTAGACCTAGATTGACCTCGGAGTCTTGTACGAACGAGACGGTCGACACAAGCTTGAAGCTTTATCCATTTCAATTGACACGTGGATGGTGAGGTGTATGTGCTCAGATATGGAGCGACGGCCATGCTACACTTGACCGCGTGAGCATGGAATGCGGTTGCAAACTGTTTTGGATATCTCGGCTCCCAGCGTTGGTTGGTTCACCGCGTGCTCGTTTGCCTTATCACCATTTTTGTCCGCGCACTCTCCAAATTTTGTCCCCTGTGACTACAAGTATTTCAGTCACCCCTTACCGATGGATTGCACTCTTTCCCCACTTCTCCTCTTACCCAGCCCGCTCGTCTCACCATGGCAAACGAGCTGGAAGATGGTCAGTGCAGCCATGACTCAGAGAAAGCAGTTCCCGTAGATCCCAAGGCAGCTGGTACATATCGTTTCCTTCTCCCCCCAAACACACATAAGCTTATCTTCCACAGAGCACATCCTAGAGAATGTCGCCTACTTTGACGACCCTAACCTCGATCGTGAACATTTCCTGGAGGGTGTCCTTGGTTCGTTGAGCTCACCCTGCACCCAATGATGTCTTACTCGTTTCCACAGAGGACGATTCGCCGTACCCAGAAGTGCGCTCCGCCGTCGCTAATACCGACGACCCGGATATCCCTGTTTCTACGTTGCGTGCCTACGTGATGGGTTTCTTCTGGGCTATCCTCATCTCTGGTCTCAATCAATTCTTCTACTTCCGTTATCCCTCTGTCACCATCGCCAACTATGTCGGCCAGTTACTTTCATTTCCCATGGGTCGTGCGTGGGCAAAGGTTTGTACCACCGCCTTCCTTCCGCGGTCACATATGTGTAATCCGCTCGTCTTCGTCCTCATAGTTCATGCCGAACTGGCGCATCTTTGGTCATCAACTCAACCCTGGTCCGTTCACTATCAAGGCGCATGTCTCCACCATCATGGCC